>JAQGAE010000512.1:0-35048 GCA_034696685.1 Julus scandinavius | reverse complement strand
TGTACCATTATCTGTAAAAATAAACATGTAAATTAAAAAAAACATACTGGCCAAATACTTTTTTTGCTCACTGTATCAACCATGAAAATGGCAAAATAATGTAAAATGCCAGGCGTGTATATTGTGCATATAGATTTGTGATAAAATACGTGGAATAAACCAGTATACATTGCCAAGGAAATCGCTTAGAAAATGGACATAGCTAGAGCGTGCTGCTATTATTTATTTATGAATAATGCTGGTATTTACATACACGAACACGACAAAGACGTTGTTTCATGAGGTACGACATTATTAGGGTATAAATTTTATTATGTGGTCGGAGCATCAATTTTGGTGCTGCGTGCAAAATAATGCATAAAAAGAATCAATATTTTTTGACAGCAGTGACACATAACTTCCCCTCATTCGTCTTCTTAAAACATTTTAAAATGCGTGACAGGATAAATGCTGGCCCATATCTTCTATAATTTATAAGTAAAGTCGTCGTCACCATGGTTATCTCAGATATCACACGAAGGGCTTCATATTAAATAATTTAGCTACTAACCCTTCAAACATCCGATAAAGCATGCACCCTACCACAAAAGTGATAAAAGTAGCATAATCTTTTACTTTTCTTTTAATAAAATAATAATAGTTTTAGTCTTCCAATTCGAAAAATTGGTTAAGTCCCTATTAAGGATGTGTCAAGGTTTATTATGGATCCTGTGTGTTTAACATATAGTGTTAAGCCGATAATTTATGTTGATCTCTGTTGTATAAAAAGGCACGTTTAGATTGATTTAGCAACCTCTTAATCTATTTTACTGTATTTCATTCAAGAAAGCACGATTTAATTTGTTCTTATAAAGAGGCTTGAAATCTTTTAACCATCCCTAAAGGATTATAATGTATGAACAACTCACGATGAAAAGAAAAGAACTTTAGCTAAAAAGAACTTCATCTGTGGGGATTTCAGCATAGTGTTGCTAGACAAAATCTACTGACGCAACGGAACCCATGCAATTTAATGGCACTTTTTATATCTTTATACTGTAGCATAGGAAGCATTGTACGTGCTGTTGAATCCCACGTCAGAACTGCATTAAAATCGAAAGTGCACAGTGATCTATGCAATTTTTATCACACTCTCCCATTAAGAAATTGCTCTTTTATTTCTGTTGTTGCATGGAGCACTCTCCCAGGTTGAGATGGGATATGGGACTTTAAAACTTGCGTTGAAATCCAATACTTGTCGTTTCACAATCTTTTAGAAACTAAAATCAAGTATCGAATACTGAGCATCGTGATATGCATGTTAAGAATACATAATCAACTATCCATGACCGACGCTTTCATATACATATATCCTCTTCAAGAAGTGAGTTTCCACAAACCCAGGATGCATTTGTCTTTTAGGATACTCGATCATCATGAAGTCAGCAGTAAATCAAATTACACTTTTCATAATTGGTATAGCAATATTACTTTTGCTTGTCTTCACTTGCTTAGTATTTTTTTTTTTTTGTAAATGGGGTGAAATTTAGGACATTAGGGCTAAACACAAAAGAAGTAGAAAAAAACCGTTTTTGTGGTCGATATTCCCATGGATGACAATAAACCGTCAATAAATGGCTATAGGCATGCGGCGCTTGTTGGGTAATTGGCAAGGCCGTATTCCTTACAGCATGAAATTCATTACACAATTGGATAGCAATCCTTCCGGATCTAGATTGATCGAGCCCTCTGTCCATTCCTAGCTTCAGCTAAAATGAAAATAGCACGACAGTGACCATAGAAAGAAATTCTTAGCGCGTCTGCCCTCTATAGCACTCTCAAATGCATTATTCAAGAGCTTGCCAGAGTTGAGAGTTCTACCCCATTTTCTCTTATTTCCATACCCGAAGTCTTGCGAACCACTTAATTGCGATCTATGCTCGCATCTAGCGGCTAGATTATGCGCCACAAGATTGCTTATTCCGAATGCATTTTCTATTTGCCCGTTTAATTAAATTAAAAGCTACATGGATGGTTGACACATCTAAATAGCAATGGTGCGCTTACTTTATGTAGGCCAGACATTCGCATCCAATGGCATAGCAGCTCAAGATGTCTTTGGTGCAGTAGTCTACTTATAGGATGGATCCATAAAGCATAATAATAACTTGAGGCGAAATTGTGGTCAAGACAAGAACGTTGGGTACGCGCCACATGCCGAATGCCATGGGATAATTATAGCATTTATAAGCTTGAAAAGCACTAGATGTACAAGCATCAAACGTTGTTCTGGAATGGAGGAATGAGCCCCTACCTATACGAACGCAATGATGAAGAGTTATTGCACTTGATACCCTAACCCTTAACGGCTTGGGCCATTATGGTCTACCTATTTATTTTTAGACTAGCTATTATGGCTTAAGCCAATTTAATATTTTTGTTGGCACGACAGAATGGGTGTAGAGGGCTTTGAACGAGCTAACAAGATGCAAATATGCAGATGCAAAGCGCACTTAAAGGTTGAAATCTCAGCCCTTGCCATTCAACTTTTCATGTTTGATGCTAATGCCTACTTCTAATTAGCCATTTAGTGCTGCTTTATTTCGAGATAAGTCCGCACCGTTAAGCAGCGGCATTTTAATTTGGCCTTCGCAGCAGGGTGATTTTTGGTGCAATTTGAATGTCGCTGATGGAGCGTATTATAGAACAGGCAGCAGCATTCTTTTTCAAATACCATCGTGCATTCAGAGGCAGATGGTGCAATTTAATTACGGCCACAAAACCCAAGTCGTTTCTTGGAATGGGCAGTATGTACGCATGGTCATTGCCCCTTACACGAAGCCGCATCCTGAGATGCAATTTCGCCCTAAAAGACAATCGGTCTCAATACAATCGTTTTTGATGCTACAAGGTTTGACAATAGGTCGGATCCACTCGACAGATTTCTAATTCCAATTGTGTATGGGGTCGTCCTCGGAGAGCCTTTCGAAATCGTTTTATTTCCACAAAGGACTCGTTATCGTCTGCCCTAAAACGTAATTCCTTAAGACGTAAGGTGTCCTCCTGTGGTGGCCAACGTGAAATTCAATTGCCTCTAAAGCACACTCGAGTCGCTGGGCACGCAATGCAATGATGTCTTCTTCTTCTTCTTCTTCCATCGTCCATTTCTAGGTTGAAATATTAAAGAGGACACAAATGCACTTACGGGCATAACACCGCTTAAAATCTTGGTCGATTTGAACTACGAACGTCATCTTGTACAAGATGGGCAAAACGCTCTGTCAAGTAACATCAGAGTAGTATTGTAGTTGGAAAGTACAGTTTGTGGTACTTCTTTACGGATTACACCAAAAAAGATTGTTTAAATAATGTACTCAGCAAGCGGACTTTGCAGTCTAAGATGAGAATTTTTTACTTTGAAAGTTATACATAAATTTTAACTTTGCAGACAACATGGCAATGTCTACAATGGCATGATAATTAAATGGGATTTCTGAATTCCTACTAAATATTCTTTTAAGAAACCATTCTCTAAACTTGAAATATTTTAAAAGCTCGTATAAACTTATATCTGCAATCATAAAACTTAGAAATAATCTTCAATAGTTATATGTTAGTCTCATGTTTAGATAATGTACTATGTACATATGCAACTTTACTTTAGAACATAAAAAGGCCAGGAAAGAAGCTAGTTATAAAGTTAACTAGGTGGTTAAGGGATTATACTTATCTTAATTCATTATCTTAAAATGCTAACTTGCATGTCATGATTAACAACTGCCCGACAACATAAACAAGAAAATAAGCTCTGTTCAAAGGTATTAACTGTAGGCTTAAGCTACATTATAATCTTTAGTTATCCTTTCTGTTGTAAACACTTCAAGCGAAAGAACAAGGATTAATCCAGAAAAGTAATGCTGTCATCATTTAAAAAATGCACGTCAAAGTTTGTCCATTATTTATTCACTCACAATCTTTTCAAACCAATAAATTCACCCTGTATTTCATGTGCCCTTATGTGGTCTGCGATTTAATTAACAAGGAGAGTTTCGGAGAGGAGTGATAGTCAGTTTTGTTTTTCCTTGAAAAAAGCAATTTCTGCACATACATGGGGAAGACAGTAGGCAATTGTCAGACGTCAAATTTAAGACAATGTGGCACACACAAAAAGGTTTTGGTTGAATGGAGTTAATATACTGAGCACTACCGGTTTCAGGGAAAATAAATGTGCGCCTTTCCGGAACAGACAAGACAATTAACAAACAATTAGACAAGAGATAAATCAATAGTTAAGCTGATAAAGCCCAATCTTGACACTGGGAAATGTCTGCAGCAGGTGCACGGCTTCTGATAATTAACCTAGCAGTGCAGCCTGTTCGCACTGGCATATTACAAGCAGAAATTTGCCACTTCTACATTTCAGCTTAATTGCACAGTGATTTGACGGCGCTGCCAACTCAAAATGCCATTTCAAAACCCGTAGGAGTTGTGTGAAACATTTTCCTTTATAAATCATTCACAGGTTGCGCTATAGGGCAATATATTTCAACCTCTTTTTAACGTACATCACGCAAAATTGTTTAGGGTTTAACCAGGACTAAATTTTTAATCGATCATTAAACTTTCATGTGTATTAAAGACAACAATTTCTTTTAACTGAATTAATTTTTTTCTTTAAATCACTGATTTATGTTAGGGTGAACTTATAAATTGACCCTCTGATGAAACTACTTACTATAACAGTATTAAATTGGATATGTTTTTGTGGGTTTAACCAAGACTAACTACTTATTAATCACAAATATGATTTTTAAGCTGTTTAATTGTCATTGAAGACCTTTTCGTTCCATGTCATCTAGTGGTTATATTTTCAAATATGAATAACATTCAGCTTTCAAACTTTTAAAATACTGAACGAAACTTTCCCTCGAATGAAATGGGCCCACTGTGACAATGATAATTTTCTTAAATGTTTCTTAATGTTAATATTTAAAAAAAGTTTATAAGATTGTCAACGGTTGAGAAGTTCACTTCATGCACGTTAGGTAACATTGATGTGCTTATGCACAATATGATACTAATTTTAAGGTATACATGGAGGTACACATTTTATTAAAGTATAACAACTATATGTTTATTTATAACGCTCTCTATGGTTTAGCATAAGAAAGTGCATATGTTTTAAATCCCAAATACACCAGCGACAATATGGCCAATGCTTTTACTGTATACGAATTGGTTTTAGTGAGATCTGCATTCAAACCTTTTCCGCTCGATTGACGTCGAGCCAACCGAATATTTGACAAAAAGTATTTTCGTGATTTCACTTAGTGCAACTTGTCCATGAATATAAAAGCCCATAAGTTGGCTGATCTCTTTTTATGTTCACGCTCATTTTGAAAAGTGCTTTCATTTTCTATGCCTTAAAGGTGCTGTGTGTGCATACTAGTATCCCATGGTTCCAGCCATATGTCCTCTGACTTTACGAAAAACTGACTTTCCATTTTGAAAGGATCGTTTATGGACATGCCAAAAGGAAATGGCACCTGTGGAGCACGAACTTGCCATAGAATGGATATCGGTTGCCATAGGAGAAAAGCTGCCAAATTTAAACAAAGCTTTCAGATTTTATGACAGACAAACATTCATGATATTTGGTTTGCTCGCTTGCATAATGCTCTGAATTTACGATTTGGTCTTAACTTAAGGCCTGCATGTGCACGCTGGTTGCCCGCACTATAAAGGAAACGACCCCATTTGATTTTTTTTATATATAAATGTATAACTCCCCATCTCTAGCAAACGATTTTTTAGTATGAATATTTGCATAGTCTCGTGTGTGTTCGCGCAGATAAAACTACAGATCGACATTGGTGTTTTCAGTCAGGGATTTGCCTAGAAGAAAAATAACAACAATAAGGAAATTGTAGTCTACTTTAAATTGATGGAGAAAATCTCCAGAAAAACTAGAAATGTGTAATCTGCATTGTGTAGGGGATATATCTTCAGGCCCATAGGTCATACTTAATGTTAAGTTTTATCATTTTGCTAGGCTTTTATACAACACGATTTGTCCTAAATGGTTTGGTTTGTCTATATCTTCATTCTCTTACTATACCATGTCTTCATTCCATTAGATTCCATAAGTGAAATTTCCAATTTTCGATTTGCAGAAGCCATTTCCAAATTAGGTGTTAACTCTTACTTTGATATTCTAATTATGTTTAGTGTAGTCTGTTTAATTGACGTTGCAACTATCCAGGTGTTCACTATACAGATAATTTGCAGTAAATGATTTTGAACTACAATGTGTGCATGTATAAATAACTCTGCTTCATGAATTTAGTTTCTTGAATGTTTCAGGCTGTAGGTAACTTTTTTTATTATTTCAACGTAACATAAAACTGAAGTTGTGTTCTGTAGTATATACCAGCAGTATACTTCGTTTAATTCAGGATAATCTTAAACAATTTAAGAGCCCATGTGGAACACTGTTCGCCTGTTTTATATCTTATTTACTGAACAATTTGATCTCAAAGTAGGATAAGAAACACTTCATTTACTTTTAAAATACTAGAGAGTAAGATAGGTAATCTTTTGATGCTGCTGTAAGTATTTACCGCCTTCTATCCTATGCGATGAAACTATACTAAATAAAAATGCGCTGGAGAATTTATATAAATTATAATGAAACATTAGAGTAATAGGCCAAATGCAATTTGTGCGTAACTTTAGCCGAGGCAAGTAAACCATGCAATAAATATCGGACAAGCCCTCAGAATCCTTTATAGCTCCATATATTTCTTAGAGGATAACAGCCATAGCCTTTTATCTTTTCCAAAAAATCTTTAGGGCTAGTAAAGGATCGTTCCTTCATTTTCTTTGAACTCCCTGTAGAAACGATTAAGTTTCTACTGGGAGTCCTTAAGTAACAGTGTTATAGTAGTGGGTTGAACATCTCATTTTTGAGCATCATTTTCACTCTTTCAAATCTTAAATTTACTATAATGACATTTGGAAATAGGGTATTTACCAAACTAAATCTTCCATACTTTGTACTTTTAGCTAATATTTGCTGAACGTTTGAGTTTAATTTATTTCCCCATGCATCCTACACTATTTCTATATAGTAAATGTATTTTACAAGACTTGCTTTTCGGTTAGTATACAGTATACCAATTCAAAATAATGCATGGAAAAGTAGATCTACATACTGTATATTGCGTAGGACAGTAAACTTCCATTGGGCTATGGCAATATAATTTTTAATAAAATTGGAGCAGAACATAAGAGGTAAACAGAATCTTCGTCGATAAATATCTTGCCTCTCATTGTATGCCCATTGTATAGCCAAGACTATGGATAAGGTTATATGATTTTGCGTCCAAGTTATATTTGAAATAATGGTCCAGGGAGATTCCAGTTGCCATTGTCTCGTTTACTCCATGTCACAGATGCAATTTGTCACCGACTCGTGCTCTATATAAGACCCATATATGCCAGCAGCAGTTTTCACGTTAATATACGTTCACGCTATTAAAATATATCGGCAACAAAAGCCATTTGTCACACTGGACTGATTTGCTGTAGGAAGTCTCAATATCAAATGCATTTTTGTATGTATATAGCAACGCCAATAACGTAATAGACTTCATAATACGTTTAGATTCAGTCTATTGAAATGGCTTTTGTTTGAAGAATTATATCGACAACATCAATACGCCTAGGAAAATACAGTAAATACCACTTGAATATCTCTATATGCTGAAATGTTTTGTTACATGTAAATTAATGGTAATTATTACTTTTCCTGACAGTCGATCGGATTGACAGATTATGTAAAATCTAAACACGTGAGAATTCATATATCCATATGCTTAATTTATGCATTGCCAAGCGATCTTAATGTTGTTTGGTCTTTTTTAAGATTTTTAATAAAAAAAAATTACTAAACCAAAATTTGAGAAATTCTTTTAATTTATTTTTAAACCAAGAAAGAATTTATAATAAAAATTAGAAGTGATTTGGACGGTTGTCAGATTGCTTAAAATTCCGTTTTTTCGCTAAAATATTGATTCACAACATTATTAAGAATCCAAAATTGTATTCCCAATCGCATAATGAAATCTCACAATGTACTTGTGAGATGTGGAATTTCATAAATGACCAGCAAATACTGCAGTATTTCCATTTCGACGCTTGGTTCAAATTCTTAAACGTGTTTGCCCATGTAGTATATACATCTACTATCTGCAAACGTTCGTTAAATAACTGCATTCTCGTTTATATTGTCATGGTTTTGTATATAAAGGATAATAAACCGTATGAAACCTTGTCAAATTGAGGCCAACATAATTTCGTCATGGCAGAATTGTAAGAAATAATGGCATGATTCGTAGACGAAATTAAAAAGATGCTTTAATATGACGAATTACCCTATCTTCCCGTCATAGGAATTTATTATAATAAATTCTTATGCCATCCAATGTATACATTGGATGGCTATGTAGTTTTAAAAATTAAAGCCCACAATATGCAACTAATATGATACTTTTTGAAATTTCCTATTTCATGCATAATTCTATATAGGAGGATATTACAGTGATACAGGGCATCGAGGAATACCATGTTTAGATGATTAACTATGCCTTGTATAGAAACTCAAATGTGACAGGAAGGATAAATAAAAAATAACACTAACCGCCATGATGTCGTTATTTTGAAATGAAATTCTGGGAAACTTTGGTAAATATGACAGAAAACTCAACTGAATGAGAAAGAATTCGATTTCTGTATAAAGTATCACGTTACGAAATGCACAGTTTCTTTTGCAAACGTCAACCAAAACCATGTGTAGATTTAGAGGTGGACGTAGTGGTTATTATAGATAAATGTGCCCAACGCAGCCTGAATAATTCAAATGTACAATGTTGTCGACTGTCGTTTCTCGCTTTTACAAATAGTCAACTGTCGTGAAAGAAGTATGGTCTATATGGATTTATGGGAATTCTTGGTTTTCTGAAAAATGTTCTGAATCACAACGAATCACAAGTATTCTATATAAATAATCCACGTTTATACTATTTTATTCTTTATGGAAATCGCTACATGTTCTGGATGAAATTGTCGATACTATATACAGTAAAGCTGTCACAAAACATACTTTTGATACTTCTTTCCCTTCAATCTGTATCATCAGATCTGCATTTTAAATTATGTCATAAATCGTTTAAATATCGTAAATGAAACCTGTTTTTGCTCACAATGTAGTTTATATGCACGCACAGAAGCAAGTGAAATTTATTAAAATATAAACATTAATCTGTGTTGCGGTTATCAAGACAACAGCAATCAAACACTAAACACAGGTTTTACCATTTCATGATAGAAATCGTCATTATTCATACAACCGCACATTGCATTAACCACAAGCTGTCACAAGTATTGTTCCAACGCTTTTTTTTCTTATTTGTCGGTCTATGATTAATGCAAACCCATTATTGAACACGAAGCATGTGCCATTTTTAGTCGTGAAACCTAAAGCCACCTTCTTTTACATTCAGACTGATAGTTTTTCCCCTTATAGACAATTTCTACAACGTTGCTTTTCTGTATGCTTCCTTTTTCACGCTGACCACCAACACCATGTGGCATAACCAATAAAAGTAGAAATTTCCCTGCTCTGTGAAGCTGAAAACGGCTTTCCGTTTTTAAATTGGACTTTTATCCTAGTGTTTCTGAAGCATTTGACCGTAACTTTAAGTTGACCGATTGCTCAACTGCGGCGCTTCCACGTGAGGATGCTTACTATAGATTCATCATAAACCACTAGCCTAAATTAAATTTTCTCTGCCAATGATTTTCTGCAAACAAGCAACTTTTTCTCGAACTAAGTTTTATATATAAAAGTACCTTGTTATGTAAATGCAATATGAGATGAAACAAACAGATTCCACAGTTGGTAATCCATGATAACATTCATATTTATTTCTGAGTGTTGGATGCATTTTAAGATGGTTGAAGAAGTCTGGCATATTAAGACAGTATTGATGATAATCGACTAAAAGTGTAAAAAGTGTAAGATAATGGCAATCCTAATATTTGAGAGACAGGCCAAGGGGAACTTTTCAGTACATTCTTCCAAACTATCTGCAATATGTTTGTTTGTCATAATCTAGTCAATACAAATGATTCCTAATAGCATGTTAAAAGTCTTGAAACATTAAGCTGTTGTAATAAGGAAAAGTGAAACCCAAGTGCGGAGAGTGGGAAATCTTGACAAAGATATGTCATCTTAGCATGGTGTCATGGCATCCAAATAAGCCTAATATGCTCTTGTTTGGTTAGTCGTCAACCAGTGGTGCTAACAAGCTGCCTGAAGACGTTTGAATTCAATTTCAGAGAAAACTAGCCTGGATATGTTAGGCTCAATCGTGGAATAAGGAGGGTCCTTTGTCCATTGGACTTCCCCTTTATCCATTTCTGTGAACCACTATGACGAACGGCTAGAGAATCTTATATGGTTTCGCCTGAGATCTAACTGAAATCGATCTTTCAATTTTATTTTTATTTCACCCATTTCATCTGGCTTTTTTTTATCCTGGACTAGAAATACTTCAATTATTGGCAAACCTATTTTAGTTTTAGATTCTTCAGGGGCATTTTGTTTTCCCGTCGTCACGGTAAACGGTGGAACTTTGCAGAATTATCACCAAGATTTTATTAGAAATATAAAACATAAAAGCTATACTCGTATAATGTTTTTATTTGAAACTTAAGTTACTTATCAACTCGAAACAGTGAAATTGGGGGAAGAATACTCCTGGTAGTACTTTTTCCTTCTCTTTCTTTCATTTTCAATTCCATTTTCTCGGCTCCTGAACGTTAAATAACATCCAATAAACAAACAAAAAAATGATGATTATCAAGATTCGGAAAGAACCTATTCAACTTTGCTTCAAGGAGCAGCTACGCTTTTCATTGTCATGATAATATCTTAATTGCATTCTTTGTGTTTGAAATTACGATAAGAAAAGCGATTGCGATTAACGAAAATCATTGACTCGACTCAAAATGAGCTATTTATTTAAATACACGAACGAACCGTCTTCCTTTCTTTCTTTTCAGAAACAGAAAGAAAATTACAACAGCTGAACCTGGCAACACATGTACAATACGATCTTGAAGATCAAGAAAGCACACCGATAATTACAGATAAATCTAACGGCAGCTCTCCTGGTGGAAGTCCAAATAGTTCACCAAATAGGAATCTCGAACAAGAAAGAAATCGAATAACGCAGTATTCACAAAATCGACCAAGTAGTGCAGTGAGTAAAACCTTCGAGCTGTAATTACTTTTTATCATTGTTTTTCTTTTTTTTTGCGATTAATTAAATGTTGATGTGTGAATGGAGTAAGAATACAGCTTTGTATTCTGTGACAAAGTTTCAGGGCCACATGTAGGTGCATCCAACTTTTGTCAAAATGTTTGGTTAAAATGTGTAGCTTCTGCCACAGATTTTACTAACTCACAGGTTATTTTTTCAACATTATATTTTTTAATTTAAAATAGATTTATACCTAGGACATGGAGTCAAGATTCATGAACAAATAAAACACTAAAGTTTTCAGTTTTTCAATATTATATAAAATTGAACAACATAAAACTAGGAATAAGGGAATTTCAATCCTTTTTTTTTAACATAACAAAAGTCAAATACAGCTTACCGTAATCTGATGATACTTGTATAGCCTGTTGAAACAATTTAACGTTAGATATTTATTTTGTAAATTCCTGGCTGCAGCATTTCAGTGTGCATTATGTATAACTTTCATCGATTTCGTGAACACATCTCCATTTATAATATTGCTTATAACTAGAATGTTGCTAAGCTGTTAATTTCTAAAATTTCCAGACAAACAATAACGATTTTTTACTAACACCATAACAAAAAAAAAGTGGAAAATTACATTAGGAACTTTTAATTGCATATCTTTATATTCCTTCTTCTTACCATGCGTTACAAAAATAAAAACAGCCAGGTAATTAAATGGAAATAAAATGCAATTTAGTGTAATTTTTATTTTTATACTTTATTATTATACCGCGTTTATGACTTGTTCTGCATCATAAAAAAATACCCAGATAAACCTTTTAAATTCTTTATTACAATGAAACTCATCGTTATGTCGGGAATGCAGTAAATGTAATACTGTATAAATGTCATATTAGTAAGTCCATTTAAATTAAGATTAACGCTATTGCTGAGTAGATGTTAGCTTTATGATTGTTTAAAAATATATTGCCGAAGTCGCCTAGAATGCAACAATAACCTGTCAAAACTGAAGACTAAAGCTATCATTGGTATAAATTCTAAATTGCCTTTTTTTCTGTTAGGAATCTAATGGATCAAAAGATAGCGGTAGTCATATTGGTGTCACAGAATTGATGGATAACTTAGATGCCTTTGTAATGGAACCAGCAGCTCAAGGAACGTGTGTCAAATGCCGGATAACCAGGGACAGGAAAGGGATGGACCGAGGACTCTACCCAACGTACTTCTTGCATCTCGAGCGGGACGATGGGAAAAAGGTTAAATCTGAACTCATGTCATTGATCAATGAATATGTCACTTGGTTTGTACTCGGATATAGAGAAATGACAATTTATTTGACAAATTATTGTGCAGGTTTTCCTACTGGCTGGAAGAAAGCGAAAGAAAAGTGCCACATCCAATTATTTAATATCCACTGATCCAACAGACCTTTCGAGAGGAGGAGATTCTTTTATTGGAAAGTTAAGGTAGATTGTTTCCGAAAATATTCTCCAATCTATTGCATACACTTAAAAGTAAACTAAAATCTACTTTTATGTCCGGTTTTTCCCATTTGTTTAGATCGAATATTTTAGGAACCCACTTCACCATTTATGACAACGGATCAAATCCCAAAAAAGGCTCTACTGGAAACACAGACAAATTGGGCAGGAGACAAGAATTGGCAGCTGTTGTTTACGAAACCAATGTTTTAGGGTTCAGAGGACCAAGAAAAATGACCGTCGTATTGCCAGGCATGACTCAAGATCACCAAAGGGCAGATTATAAACCAATTTCTGTATGCATTTATTTGGTTTCTGTTTTGAATTACTTGCAATATCAAATAATGGCTGCATCAATATACAAAGCTTTTACTAAATATTTAAAATTTGTGCAGGAACATGAAAGTCTTGTCGAGCAATGGAAGAGCCGGAATATGGACAGTATTTTGGAGTTTCACAATAAAACGCCTGTGTGGAATGAAGGTATTTAAAAATCCATTATTAAAAATCCATGCAAAATGGATACAATGGATAAAAGGGAAATTCAGAGAAAATCCTTACTCTAGAGGAAATTAACTTACTAATTTTGATTACTATAGTTTCCGTTTTTTCTACATTGTTCTCTAGATACACAATCTTATGTCTTAAATTTTCATGGACGAGTAACACAAGCATCAGTAAAAAACTTTCAAATCGTCCACGATAACGATGGTAAAATTTGTATAATATTTGGTTCATTTCTGTCACTTTTCTCAAACTAATTTGTGTAATGTTGATACTAATACCATATTGTTTGGGCATTCCACAGTTGAATACATTGTGATGCAGTTTGGCAGAGTGGCTGAAGATGTCTTTACAATGGATTTCCGGTATCCTATGTGTGCGCTTCAGGCTTTCGCTATTGCACTCAGCAGTTTTGATAGCAAATTGGCCTGCGAGTGAATATTTGATAGCCAAAAATAAATTAACTTAACCAGCAACTGATGCGATTGTGGTTTGCAGTGTGCTATATATGGTTATTGCCTAGTAGCACTCAATGGACTATGCACATATCACAATGTTCTATTTCGTTCAGCAAAAAAAGAAGCATTGATAACACCTGCAACTTTGATGTGAGTGCATTGATGTTGAAACAATTCCTGAGCTCATTGCCATGATATTCTTAAAGTGTAATTTTACGCAGAAATCACTCATTTTTAATTTCCCTCCATCTCATACACACGCCCACACATGCCCACCGCAACTTTGCTATTGAGAGCTTCTTGATATACCATTCTTAAGAGTCTGCATACATGTTTTTTCTTTGCCTTAGTTTATTTAAGTTACATACAGATCCGTGGACCATGTTTATTTTAATTACCAACAAGAGACAAGACATACTGATGGTCGGTTGCACATATGGCTGCTAGGTTTTCGAAGGTCTGATACTATTTTGAATGTCTAATCCACAGAGTGTGCAACGAACTAAGCGAGCAGTCACGTGATGTGCTATTGTTGATATATAAAATTATGGAAAATTTCCACCTCTAAAAGAATGGCATGATCCTAATTGTTTTAATACTTAATCCTGGCATATTAAAGTTCCCCACACTGAGTTATCATATCCGATATTGGATTGCAATTAGATCAAGCAATTTTAATTGTGGAGTAATTTATGTCTTGATTTAGCTATAAGCCAGGGACTTAATTTCTAAAATTAACATTCAAACACTCATGCATTAAACTATATTGGTTCATTAAATAGTCTTTAGAAAAATGTTTTTTCGCTAATTGTAGAACTCTTATCATTAAATTCATTGATTTAAGTTATGTTTAGCTTGTTTTGACTCATAAATGTGAACAAAACTGCAATTCCACATCTCATTAGAGCGGTCAAACTATGATTCTGACAGTAAGAAACCAAACAAAGTCCAATTTTATTTCACATCACAGCACAGCACATTGGAAACCCAACTCAGATCAGATAAATCACATTGTGTGAGTATTTTTTCTCTATGAACCGCAGTTTTTGCATGAACCATAAATTTAATTATTCTACAAAAGTTACACAATTTACATTGTTTAATTAAGATTAACTTTTGGTTTTTCTATTGTTTTAAGTGAATTTTAATTAGGGATAACTGTTTCGAAAATTAGAAATCTTTTAATAGTATGAAATTATAATTTATGTGACAGTATGCAAGATGTCAAGGTGGAACACAAGTATAATAATAATGACAAAAGGTATTCTAAATCAGGCATTAGTTTCAATTTAACATCATATAAAACGAACCCATTTACAGATACAGGTACATAAAATAGCTTATTTGAACGGTTTTTAAAGAATGATTAATACTTTATCTTCAAATGATATAATTTTTTAGATAACTATATTGAATACGAATACTATTGGTTTTTCCGATCATTCTACAAGATTGAAAACAAACCATTTCGATGTATATTCATTTTGTATATCAATTATAATGAAATCAGCACGTAAAAGTAACTATAAACTTAATTGGAACATTTATTTAAATAATTGACCATTCCATTCCCTATTGTCCTAACAAAACCTCTGTAGATCACCTGTACAAAAGATAGCCATATGATTACCACTACCAAGCACGTTAAGATTTATGTGTCATTATATAGATTTTCGCAAAAACAACTGTGATTAACAAGACGAACAAAATGAGTGTTTGTTTGTTGATGTCAAGATTATTGCAAGATTCGTCTTTTAGCAAATAGAACATAGCTAACGAATTACACAATTTTTACACCCAAAAACTATTTTTAATTTACTCATGCTTATTTATTATGATTTATTATGAATTCGATCCTTAAAAATAATTTTGGTTATATTGAAGGTAGTTTTTTTTTAATTTGTGCAATTTGATAAAAGAACGAAAAACTGATTTTTCCCCTCCTTTTAACATATTTCTCAATTTCTGTTATTAATGTCTTTTATGTTATATCATTATTGTTGCTATTGCGTTCAGAATAATAAGAACATTTGTTTTGTGTTTTTCAATGTGCCTTTTAAGATAATATTTCATATTATTAGATCGAAGAATTTGCTTACCGATGGTAATAGTTTGAATATGCTAATCTACATAAACTTCAAAGACCACGGCTATTGATGTTATTAACATTTTTTTGCTTAAGTGGCTTTCACATTGCTATTTTATCAGTTTGTTTTATAATTCTTCTGTTACTTATATTTTTTTTAAAATTTATTTATAAGTATTTCTTAAGTTAAGATTAACTTTTTAATGAAAATATATTGATTTTATTGTACATTTATGAAACTCTTAACAGCCTTTGAAATTATAAAGCAACTTATTACAGATATAGTTAAAGTTTCAAAAAGCAATTTTAGAAAACTGATTCGTTATAAGAATTTGTGGTTATATTTCATTCGTAAGATTTCAAGTTGTTAAGTCTGCATATTCGCAGGTACATAACTTTCTATGATGTTCAGTTCAATGGATATTTGCAGGATTTTCCATGTTTGACAATGGAGCTTGCTGTACAACACAAGAGCCCAAACTAAAACTCCATAAAGCTAAAAGTCATAATTCAAATGAAACTTTGTAAGGTAATGCAAAAAAACCAGTTCTTAGTAACACTTTAAAGTGCAATCATTGCCGTGTGCAAGACGGAAGTAAAGTGGCTAAGAATCCCTCAACCTGAAGGCAGAAGAGAGGCGAGTCCCGTTGCTTACAAGGTCACGAGGTTTTCAGGTATTTAAGACGTTGTTTTCTGCATAAAGAGGTCATTTCTAGCAAAGCTACTTCTCTTCACTCGTCCAAACCTCCGCTCCTAAGTGTACACACGGGTCAGCATTGAAAGTTTTCTAACTTAGAATAATAGATTATGGCGAAGCTAAGGCTACCAATGAGGGTTCTATTGGTAGTGTTCCTAATTTCCTGCGCAGGTAAGAAACTTTTTTTCTTATTCTTAAAAAAAATTAGTTTGTATTATTGGTTTTATCACATATCTTTTGAAATCCTTTCTTGAACATGGTGTCTATTGCAGCATCATTTTTAATACTCATCATTGTCTTTTTCCAAAACAAAATGTCATTTACATTGTACATGTAGAATGAAATGTGTTGCAAATTGCACTAATTTAAAATTAGAAGGACAAATGATGTCAATTCATGAAAAGAAATGAATATTTCAGAAAACTATTCATTTCAACCACTTTTCTTAGTATCGAAAATTCCCTGCCTTCGCAAAGTTTGCTGAAAAAGTAAAATAACTTTAAATTATTTATCACTTTTTAAAATATTTATCATTATGCACACTCCTGAGAAAGTACATCTTAGTTTCTGTTGGCTTTTGCAACATATTGTAAAGTTCTTGGATCTGTTGACATCTGTGGTCACCATGTTCTAGCCAATGTGCTATAGATGATTATGTAAGGATAGATTAATACATGTTGAACATATGCTCCTATTCGGCCTTCCAATTACTGCGTAGTTTCAATAATTTTTTTTTTAAAGTATTTGCTCCATTTAAAAAATTTTGCTGACGCAATTGTGCCAGTTTTGAGGGGTTTTCCCTGTAAATTTCTCCCATATCAAGCCTGCAGCTACAATTTACCTCGTTCAAAGTGCCTGGTTTGAGTGGTTTCACATAAATTTTTTCGATGCTGCCAACTGCCTTAAGCAGAAACACTAGATCAAATACATTTAATATTCGTGGTTTCCTTATACCGTACCTTTTGCACCATTAGAGATCAATGTTCATTCGGTTGTATTAGTTTTGGTTTATGAACACTAGAATTATTTGCAATGCACCAAGCACGAAGGTATAAAAGTGAAAGTGTATTAGTTTTAAACATGAAACCTAAATGGGTCAGAGCATGACCAGAAAAATCGCGTCAAGTGGAGGAAAACTTAAAATTATTGAACTATCATGTCCTTTTGAACATGAAGAAAGCTGCCTCGGCTTTCATATTGTTTCCATTTTATTTCTCATTAACCTCAAACGCTTTTCATACTCGTACATCATACAGACTTGTACAAAGGTGAGGTGCAAAGTAATTAGTCATGTTTGGGTAAAGAAGAGATAGGGGAAGCGAGAGGGTCAACGCGGCGAGTACACAGGTATCTCATGCATCAAACTATGTCAAACTTTCGTTCTAAACACTTTGTGGCCTGTTTCTTCAACTTTGTTCTTGGGGCCATTATAGGGTTGCACACGATTGAGTTATGGAGGTGAAAGTTCCCATACCAATCAGGAGGGTGGCCCCAGGTCCTCCATGATAAAATACTGGCTCTATTGTGTTTACCTTGAACCCCTAACAAGTTTAGGCTAACTTATAGAAGATTAAAACCATTGTCGAATAACATTAAACAAAGAATATCAGTTAGATTAAGGGTCACCTAAGCACATCTTAATTATTGACGCTTTTTGGATAACACGCAGTGTGAAGCAAATATTTTTTAAAAAAAACACATCACAATTACTTTTAAAAGCATTGTTTTGAGAGAATTTTACAGCAAATATCTCATTGAAGCGAAATTATTTGCTTGACTTATACTTTTAAACAATTTAGATTAGCCTAGAATTCTGTATGATAAAAAAAAATGTATTAAGTACTTTGCATTCTACTGTACGTATATTGCAAAATATAATAGCAATTGAGGAAATGAATCTTGACCCAATTCATTGAAATTTTCGCTTTATTCAAATTTAGGCCTATAGAGCTGGAAGGTTGTTATAAAAAACTAAAAATAATTGGATACAATATATGTATGTGCAAATTATTTTGTTCTTCAGGTTGTATACCCCTATAGTAATCCCATTTTCCCTTATATTTTAATAATAAAAGCTTCAGTTTTCATCAAATCAATTACAAATTAACCATTCTACATGCATGCAACACGCTTTCTCGAATTAAGTAAGAAGTTATCCAAGTACGTCCAGCAAAACGCAATGACACCGAATAATTTAATTCAGAATCAAACTGAAACCTGTTTTATTTAGATGTTTGGACAGCGTTATAATATACCTGTTATTTCGATTTCATGGAGGAAAGTGCGCCACTCAAAAGTCGATAACCTAAATACCTTCTTGTCCTACCAATAGAAACTGCATTTTAATGTAAAATCCTAACTGTGCACGCTATATATTAGAGTACAGGGTGTCCAGCTATTTATTTGCCCCAAATACTGATGATGGCCGAGCTGATTAACACTTGAGTTTCACACTTTATTAACATTTAACCTTAAGTTAAAAGGCCAGCCTTAACTTTGCCTTATGGAGACTTTCCAATGGAGGTTGGTGTATTTAAAAAAAATATTGTTATAATAAACAGACTTACTTTTTAACCGAATTATCAAAACAATACGGTTAAACAAATGTAAAACCCAGCAAACTAGTTTCATTTATTTCTGGAAAAGCATGAAAACAACATTATTTCTAATAATGTGTTTGTAGATGGCTACACGTTTCACTAAAATAATGTTTGTTTGGTTCATGTTTATTGTAATAAAAGGCAAACAAACCATCTTAGTTTGATGCAACATTGTGATCACCCTACATATCGATCCAGAAAAGTTATTTATTATACTAGTTTTTGCCCAAAAAAAAAAGCTAAAAAAAGCAGTTTATTGTTCCCTTCCCCTTCCTTTCTTGGAATGGATTTGCATAATCAATAGCACATTTTTAGAAACTAATTAACACAATTCTATTTGCAGATTGCACAAACATAGTGAACGCCCATCCCGGCTTTTTGAAACATCATATGTTGAATTCATTTGAAAATTTCATTGAAAATTGTTAATAACCCAAGTTTTATAGTATAGTAAGAATTTATAATTTTAATCCTTCGTGGACCAGTTCAAAATGTTTACTGTAGTAATTTAAAACTAAATTCCTTCATAAATCATGTAATAAACGTTATACTGATAAAGCAAAACTTAATAGTTAATTATACCTGTAAATGCGTTACATGAAGGTATGAAGTTCAGGGCTCAAGTTCACGTTAATATTATGCCAAAATTTAAAATCATTACACGTTTATGTACAGACAAATATAATTGACCTACAATCATCCAATTATGTGCATTCGAGTGTCTGATAATCATTTGAATTTGGCTATTATTATTTATCTTACGAACATGTATGTATAATAGACTTGTAGAATGAGTATTGAAAACTAAGATCCTTGAACTTTATGTGCAACCAATGTGCTCATGTAGGTGTTTGCAAAAAGAAGAGGCCACAATCTTGTTTTCACTAAACTGAAGAGTCTATTTTACCTAATAATGAACACGGGTAATTCCATCAGCTTTAGTCACTTACCATAAACAAAAAACCTAAAAACCCAATGCTTTTTATCACGCAAACTGTTGTAGCTGTTGTGGAAGATATTTCAAGGTTATAACAAGGACTTGACCCAGGTTGTTTGACTTTTAACAGGTCCATGGGCAAACACCCCTATTGAATTTGCATTTAAACTTGAGTTTCTGGTCCCTCATTTGCCTGTTTTTTTAAACCATGTGCTACAATTTTCTTGTCATGGAGTTCATTTTTTAGAATATTTTTTGAGTAATTACTCAAATTTATATGTACCTAAAACAGCTTTTTTGGGGATCCGAAGGCAAACTTCTCACGAGAAGGCAGCCTATTTCTACGAGGTCTAATCGTGGTTATTTAAATTAATTTAAAAAAAAATTAAAACAACGCTCCCAAGTCACCATTGGTATTTCATGGTGCAACGCAAACATTAAAAATCGATGATTAAGGCTCCTTCCACCAAAGATTAAATCAATTAATACAAGTCACATGTTGACTGTTTAAGCGAAATCTAATAGCAAGAATTAGTTTTTCGGTTATATTTTCGTTAACATAATCTCTAAATAATAAGTAACAAATTACCCAAGGAAATTATGTCAAATATAATTTCTTTATAGTTTAAGATTGCCCTAATTATGCCAGTTGGTAATAATTATCCGCATCATTTAGCATATTCTCGTAGACTAAAACAATTAAGCAACTACAACAAATGCCGAAATACAATTTGCCACATTGAAAATGTAGGCCAGCAACTGGTTATGATAGATGTAATAATCTTGGAGCACACCCTATTATTTTTCGCTAACCTATAATATGTGTCTGCTGTTTTATTATATTATAACATGGTTGAAAAAAACTTGCTCAAACTCTGGTAAGCACACAATGTCAAGATTAAACTTAAATTGTAATAATTTTTGCTGTACATGTACTTTATAAAGTTATGGTTATAACCTTTACAATTTAGTTCACAGTTTTGCACTAGATGTACAAATAATCTGTCATATAAAACTTTCGTTTGCATATCCTTAACTGGAATGCTTTTCTGATTAATACACTATGAAATACAAAAAAAAGATAACATGATGATGATGATGATGATGCGGATTCTTAACTATGAGTCATACCAATCGTTTCACGATTTTCTAGGAATGGTTTTACCGAAATTCTTCTGTATGCATTGTCATCCTTTAAAATTTCAAGTCGTTCAGGTAATGCATATGCCAAATACAGCTGAAAAATACAGTTAGAGTATGATTACCAATTATGACAGATCTGGAATTATGTCCAATCAAAGTCGTACTATAAATTATATACAATCAATTCGAGCAATGTGGGCCCAAGATATTGGAGAGCATATATACAATATCGAGTTTAAATATTAATATGAGACCTAGGCAATGTTTAATAATCAACATCGCTTTCTCTCGTTAACATGAATATTCACTTATATTCAATAGCTTAAACGACAGTCTTACGCAGCTCTATAATTAGACCACTTATTTTTTGATCATTAGTTTATCAACGGATCTTTGAAGCCTGAAGCAAATGCACAATTTAAAATTATTGATTAGTGCTGTTGAAAATAACTGCCGAGCTCGGAAAAACCCTTTCGTAATTCTGAACAGAATTAATTAACACTTTAAACAATGACATTTTCTATATATTAGACGAAACTATGCCAAAGACAGCTTTTTATCCACTTTTCCATTTAAAAGCTTTACTTCTTTTCACTGTCCAGATGCTATTTTAATTATTAATTTACTTAACGAACATTACTATCAAAACTTTTTGCACAATTTCAAGTTGTACAACAATATTTGTACATTAAATGAGCATTCCCAGTTTCTCATAATAGAAGTTTATTTCTGTGTTTCCTGATTAAGCTGCTTGTATAGGTCGCATCTTGAAAGACTCATTCACACGGGATAATTAAACCATTTTAAGTGCGGCTTAATTAAGTTTGCTTTTAGTATGTACGTTTTGCTCCAGACTGCATGTTTGTCCTGCTAGGATAAATTAATTCGCAAAATGCCACAACATCATTACTTGCAATTAGCATTTCAAAGGTATTTAACTAGTGCCATTATGCCAGGCATTCAAAAAGGTAAATACTACTAATTGGGTTTCTAGAAACCGCAAGCACCGATTCAGTCAAATCACCACAAACCGAATGTTCAGAAATGGTTTTTCACATAGCAAATACTTAAAACTGTAGGTCGTTACCCTTTAATCGCAACATTATGAGAAAATGTTTATTGAATTTAGGCCACCAATATGATGATGGTCCTCACTTCTCGGTATTTACTTGCTAAATTTAACGTTTCTCATTAAATAACAATTTTGGTTTATTGCATTTCCATAACATCCTTTTAGATATCTAGTATTGACATGATAACTCACAATTTCTGAATTGGTATAATTCTAGTTCTACCTATGGGCGTCTGAACTTTGCTTTATTTGACCGAAAAAAAAGCAATCCCACACACCTTTTTTTAGAGAAAGTAAACCATTTTCACCTGGAGCTAGTGCTATCAACTGTTTCAGAAGGATGCTAAAATGTGGGTGGCTGAAGTCTGTGTATGTGTATGTGAGTGGAATATTAACGTGCTGTTTTCAAGACCTACTCCCTTGCACAACTCAGACTGAAAGAATACGAGATCGTAATCTCAAATATTTCATAGCTCCAATAGCGAGAATAATATACTGTGTTATGGCCAGCAATACAATAAACCCATTCTCCCCCTGAACAAGTTTCATTGAAAATACGCTTTCAATACACCTTGCAAAACGTTATAGTGCTATAAATTGTAATAAGGAGGATCTAGACGGCATTGAAAGAGGTTAAACACCGATGAAAACATTGAAACCGACTAAATTACACAAAACAATATACAGGCACACCTATTATGTATGATGCAGCAAAGTTGAACAGATTTAGTCTTCTATACCTGTTCCTAAGTCTTTTATATGAAATTAATACATTTATTTAATAATTTTTTTGTTGTAAATTTTTCATAAAATTGTTTATCCAGAATTGTTTTAATGGTTTGAAAATGGAAATTCGAACCGTTGTTATAACAAATACAACAAACAAGCTCTAAAGTAAACAAAAAATTCAGAGAATTCGGAGGTTGGCTATGTACCAAATATAATAGCAGTGACCCGAACTTCAGTGGACTATGCAGAGAGGCCTAGAAGCAATAGGACAGTTAAGACCTGTGAAAATTTATGCTTTTGTGTGAAATGTTTAATAATTACACTTATTATATCTTATTTGTTGTTCAGATGCTGAAATTTATGCATACAAATCTACTCTTGCTACTCTAAACAATGGTTAATTTTTTCTGTTAAACCCAGACTATGATCTGGGGAATTGCATGTTAATTAAACGTCTGCATGCATTTGCTGATTAAATTATAAAAAAGCAATAGTTTGCGTGCTGTACGGCATAGTATATTGCCATAGCACAAGCATACGTGCAGGATGAATATAAAAAAGGACATGTATTCTTTTTAACCGTCTATTAAGTTACTTGAACAAACGCCCACAATATATGGCAAAGTGCACTTAGCAGGATCTGTGCATATATGCTTCTTCGCAAAATTACATCACCTGCGCTTCGCAAAATTTTTTCCATCCTGGAATCCACGCCATGACCTAGACAGGTACATAATACTAGGAAAAGTGCGGCAGAAGTGCGACGTCGTGCTGCTTAACACGACTCTTCCATGGGAATAATTTCACATACCGTATCCTAATGCACATTAACCTTCACCTAGACCAACAAAAGCTGTTTTTATTACGTATAAATTTCTTCGGATTTTAGATTTAGGATCTAGGGAGAAGTTAATGGGAAAGTTGCGTGTAAAAAAACGCCCACCAAGTAGTTTGTCAAAGCTACGAATTCCACCCAATGTTGTCTTACATCACTACAATCCGCCCATGGAGAAGACCTTTTTAGGCACCAAAGGCTGATAGGTGTATTTTTAAAAAAAATCCATGCAATGTAGAATTCGAATAGACGACGTGAAATGAAGAAAAAGGCGTCTCTCTAATTTCGAAAAATTAAATAAAAAGACATTCACTGCCCCATGCAGTGTGTGTCATACTCGTTGAATGTCCTGAATGTCCTTGGCTAGTCTAACCTGACCAAGTGCAATAACTTGTATACGATGTGGAAAATAGTACAAAAAACCGTCATTACTAGCTTACTGCAATATGCTTCGATACATAAAAGGAAATATTCACAAAGGTGTATTTGAGATGCATTTCAATTTTGTTCAAACACAAAGAACATTTCCTAGACATGGATATGGTATTTGACAGGATAAAAGCTTTCTAAGACCATGTATGTACTAGCATATTCAAAATGCCAAAATGGGTTTGTGCAAAGGCCATTGATAGCGCCATGAATGCATGTTTTCGCATAACAGGTTCATCTTAAAAAAAAGGGTAGTGTGTTAGTATTTACATGTCAATGGTGTTTGCGAATAGGCTAGTAAACTGTTGAATGCCTCATGCTGCATCGATTGTTCCAAAAATTAATTTAAAATTCATAAAATCAAAAAAGTTTTTCCTTCGAGGGCAACAGCCCCATTTAACAACCTCATAAACAGATGTGCTGTTGAACGTGATTGTTTTCCCCTGACAATCGTACGAAACAAAACGAGTAAATAATGCAAAAAATAAATAAACCTGCTTGTGGAAATTAACGCAAATGTGTAAATCTTTTTTCAGTGCCATTTTTCATGCTTTCATATTGCGGTATCATAAAATTTTAAAAAAAAATATTATTCAAAGGCTGTTTTGACAGATGGGGCAATGAACATATAGCACGATTAATTAGTGTCTTATATATTTTAAATAAAAGTATACACGTAAGAAAGTACAAGAGATCATTCACCAATTGACCTTTTTATTCGGCTGTTTCTATTGGTTCATGCTGATGCAAGAAAAGTGAAGATACAGCAGCTGTATTCATATGCGAAAAATCGCAAAAAAACATGAAAAACTGTTTTCTTTGTTGTTCTGAACACCGTAGGCAAATAGGTTTTCACAATGGCACCCTGACATTTCAATCTCCTACGCATAGGTGCATTTAGCATTTCACTAGGCATCCTTAATTGTAATAGGGTTTCGTAGAATTTCACTCTTAATCCACTTTCTTAAATGTATGAATAGGAATTGAATTTCACATTGAGTTCTAGAAAGCATTAATGACTACATAAATAATAATGTTATTCAGGTTTTTATTCCCAAATGAGGATACATTTGCAGTGCATTTCAGCCTACATAAAATAGCAAAAGCCCAGTAATTTTCTAATTACTAAACTTACAATTTTCATTATTTCCAGGCGCAGCGAGATTGAAACGACAAGACACTGTTGACATTTCAACAGTTGTTGATGATGAAGTAACAATTTCAACGCCAACAACACCAACAACAACAACAGCAACAGAGGAAGCAACCACAACTACAACACCCTCACCTACCACACCAAGAGCCAGGACAACTACAACGACGTCAACGACAACAACCACATCCAAAACAGAAACTGCAAGTGGAAGAAAAAAAGAGCCTGCAGCCAACTTCGTTTGTCCATTTGACGAAGGCTATTTTGCGGATCCGGCAACTTGCCGCCGCTTTTACTCTTGCACAGCTTCAGAGACAGTTGTACAACATTGTCCACCTGGACTTTTTTTCGATGACATCAGAAAAATGTGCACTTATAAGAGTGAAGCAGTATGTGGACCTGTAAACTATGGTATTACTTAATTCTAACATTGTAATTTCTGTATAATGGAACCTAATCAAAGTTTATGCTAAAATGGCTTCCAAATTCCCTAAATTTATTTAGTCTTCATCATAAACATGAAACTGTATTGGTTTGTTGTAAAGTATAACTGTTGAAAAACAAACTGCTTTCCTACTTTTTCGTAATACTATCACGGACAGTTTTCTGCCAAAACATTGTTATTCTTCACTTGTGTGAGCGCACAGAAAAGTTTTTCCCTACCAGTATACCAGTAAAAAAATTGATTTTTATTGAAGTAGCCTTCCGGCAAGAGCTTGATAAATGTGTCCTTCTGTAACTTCACATTTATTTTTTATTTCTAGTTACTTCATCTTCAGCGCCTCTCGATGAAACTTTATTGGCCAAAAAATGTGATCCTGGTGCCTGCAGAACTCCAGAATGTTATTGCAGTACAGATGGCACACTTATTCCAGGAGGACTCAATCCAGAAGAAGTACGACTTGCGCCTTTAATTGCATTACCAGGAAAAAAAAGTATTTAAAAGACGGTTCCTAATTTTCCACGTTGGTATTTTTTCTTCCTTAAGGTGCCACAAATGGTGTCAATTACCTTTACTGGGGGCATCAATCTTTTGAATTACAATTATTTCGAAGGACTTCTTCAGTCCAATCGCACCAATCCCAATGGATGCAGAATTCCAGCGACATTCTTTGTATCTCACGATTACACTAATTATCAGTACGTACAAAAATTGTATGCGATGGGAAATGAAATTGGAGTAAATTCAATAAGGTAAGCAGCACTATCTTCCACAACTGGTTATCTTTTCTCAAATAATCTAATTGGTTAGCTCACACAAAAGGCCGGAATCATACATTAAGCAATAAGATGTTAATTGTCATTGAATTTAAACAAAACACAGGAAATTATTCCTTTTTGTGGCTCAACAGTTTCTGTGACATGCTCGATTTTTATCAAAATCTTCACGATTTGATCATTATTTAAATAATAGCGGCAATTGAACTTAGACCTTGCAGATGGTACTAACATGAGATATTCCACTACTAGTATTTTAAAATGTGTTTATCCATTCTGAAGGCTGAGCATTTCAGCCTTGGATATTTCTGTGCACATGATAATTCAACCATGTTTATATCCTTGACTTTTTTCAAAGTATTGTTAGTTATTCTATCATTATGGGGGTATTTCATAATGAAATCCGTAAGAATATTATGTTAGCCTACCCAGAGGTCAGTATAAATCACATATTCACACTTGAGGTGAAGATGATGTCATTCATCCTTGGTATCCCTAATTCTCATCTCTGCATTATTGCTTTTTTTGTAATCGAGGGGCTACTTAGGGTTTTTTAAAGTGTTATTTCATACAAAAATGTGTTAAGACAGAATTACCTAATGAGATACTGTATTTCGTGAAAAAATCCTGTTTACCTTCAGCTTTATACTTTCGTTTGTTTAATTCAGCGCATCATTTTGATTAAATTAAACGTGCATGAAATGATGATAAATGCATATAGTATGAATATCAGCAGATTTTAACATTACTTAATACTCCTTAATTAACTTTGTTCTAACTTTTGGCAATATTTCAATATTTACAGGAAAATAATATTCTTTGTTGATAATTCGATAGGCTTGTTAAACCATTTAAAAATTCAAATTTATATCTTTACAGTCTTCGTAAACCAGAAGAATATTGGACTAGAGGTACCTATGAGAACTGGACAATGGAAATGGTCGGAATGCGCGCCATTGTAGAGAAATTTGCTGGAGTGCCAAATGCAGACATTCTAGGTCTTCGAGGCCCATTCACTAAATGTGGTGGAAATGAGCAATTTGACGTAAGATTAATATCGCCTCTCGATAATTTAATGCTACCCTCAACCTGTTCAACCAAATTAATCTCTTGATTAATGTTCGGTAATTAACAGATGATGAACGACTACGGATTCGTGTATGATGCCACCATGGTAACTCCTCTGTCCAGAGTACCCTCCTGGCCGTTCTCTCTTGAATACAAAATACCCTTCAAGTGCCGTGCTGGAAATTGTCCATCCTACTCTTACCCAGGTTCGTACGTGATGTGTATCCGCTGTGCATTTAAATGGGCTACTTTGAAATTCTTGATAGTAATTGGTTCTGTTATGTGTTTTTCCAACAGGAGTTTGGGAAGTTCCCATTAACATGTTGTATTCCGAAACTGGAGAAGGTGGAAGTTGTGCCTTCCTTGACCAATGTGTATTCCTTTACTCTGATGAGGAAAGCATCTACGAATGGTTGATGGAAAACTTCGATAGGCATTACAAAACCAACAGAGCTCCTTTGGGTCTGCATTTACAAACGAGTTGGTTCCTCCAGAAAGAAAGAGCTCAAGCCCTAAACAGATTCGTGGATACTCTGTCAAAGAGGTAATTTTAAAACCAGAGAAGTAGATCTTAAAAGAACATTTCCCAGTTGTCTACTTAGGTGCTCAACTTGTCCTACAAGAAAGTGACATTCTGTTGCAAAGGTAATGAATTTACGCCTTGCCTCAATTCTCAGAGCAGTTACAAAATATCAATACCATCGTATGCTTTAAAAAAGCATGTTCTGCAGTCATTTATTTTGATTACAGCATAAGAAATGTATTATATAAAAAAGGGCAAGTTCCAACAATCCATTACTAAATATTTAATCTAACCTATCTATTAAGGGGAGTTTGGGGAATGAAACATTTCTAGTGAAAGTAATTCTCAGAAATTTATGCACCTGGAGCAGCTAATTTTATTACTGAAATAACCTTGCCGTGCTTAGTAATGTCTATTTTTCACTCCCTTCACGTCACTAGCCTGAAGATGGAATAATGTGCTTTTTATTTATCGTCACTAACGTTTAATTACCCTTGACATTATTTCAGAGATGACGTCTATTTCGTTACATCTGCCCAAATTTTGCAATGGGTAATCCAGCCCACACCTTTGTCTGCAATCGACAAATTTGAACCATGGCAATGCTCCCCACAACGACCAGTAGCCTGCAACATTCCTAAGATATGTGCCTTGCCTCACTCAGGGAAAGGGATTGATGAAAGTGATATCAGGTTAGTCACTACAGAAAAAGTTTAAAACAAAAACAGCAAAACAATATTTTAAACACTTGTTGAATACAAAACACATTAATTCAAAACAAATTTCTTTTCTGCAGATATATGACGACATGCTTCTCTTGCCCTGCAAGATATCCGTGGGTTGGAAATGCAAAAGGTGAAGAAAAAACCGAAAAAGACGTCTACATTCCCGAAGGCCATTCAGAATCTGCACCCCAGGCTTAATAACCTGCAGAAACCCACCACCTGATGATGGGTTGCAGTTTTAACATATTCAAATATGGTGTCCATTGACGTCGTCATCATTTTTAATTTTATTATAGCTGTGCTCTGTTAACTAAACGTTTCATCACTTCATTTATATTGAAGCCAACCAACTTGCTATGTTAGTCGCTAACTAACTGTAGTGAACAAATTTCATTCTTATCATTTGCGAAAATATTTCTCTAGTTAAAGGATGTAAAAAGGTACGGAATAATGATTTTTATTTTTACCTCGCGTTTTACGTTGTGCGCGAATGTGCTCAACATCAAAATACCGCACAAAAGTCATGGTGTATTTCTTTGTGTTTTGTGTTTTTTTTTTAAAGAAAATAAATTACATTTCGATTATAAATTTTATACTTAATCGATGCTTTTGAGCTAAAATGAGAATTAATAAAAGTTGTGTCTTACCTTAGCTTATAGGCCTACTGAAGAACATGATGAATTCGACCATCTTAAAATCAGCAATCCAAGGCATGATGTAAGCAAATAGACAAGGTCATTGATACTACACCAAAATCATTGCGCATAATTTCCTGGCCTTATAATTTAAATACGCTCCAATTAAGGCCATTGTTTCAGTCAGATGAATGATGTCCGTTTAACAAGAAATATACTGCACAAAAATGCAACTCCAAACTAAAATTAAACGAGAAACGGATCATGGTTTAATTAAAAATCAGTAAATAAATCTTTCACAAAATGACTACACTATACAGAAATTTCACGTGATGTCCAAGAAAAAAAAACTTAAGCCTAGTTTATGAAAATTAGAACTACATTACCGTATTCCACGATTCATCATAGATGATAAACACAAATTACTAATATATTTGTGTTAATGTTAAGAACAGTTAAAATTACATGAAAATTCTTTACCCTGTATGCCCACATCTATTTAATCTATCTGTAAACTGCAAATAAAAGCTGATCAACGCAGGTAATGCAAAGTCGAACTGCCCTGTTGTCTTTATGGACCTGCCAATCCGCGTTTAGGGGTGTTCGCCTCGTTTAAATTTATGCAAATTACTTAAATGCATATTTTAAATTATTAGTATATAGTCTTTGTCGTCACATTTTTTAATACTTGCCATAGTATGTATATTTTAAAGCATGCCCGTTCAGCACTCGATCTTTAGTGGCATATGAGCCATCAGCATGGAAATTTCAACATGGCCATCACACAGCGCAACCATGTAGGAAATGCCATGTTGAAGGCACATACACTTTACAAGAATGTGCTCAACGGGATTAATTAACGTATAATTTAAATTTTTCTCCATTAGCTGCATGCATCTATACATGCACCAAAATTTGATAAATACAAGAAGGTCGTTACCAAGTGTACCATTACTGATAATTATATACTGTACATGTAGTACATAATAATGCTTTTTTCTAGGCATCATCTTGAACAAAACTGTAATATTCCAAGGAAACCTTAAGAATCCACTTGGGATCAATCCATTATATTTTCGTCTTGTATATAACATCCGAACAGTATACGTGCATGCACATACTGTGCATGTTGCTTCGTTACATACCCATATCTATTATATCATGATCCAATCAACCGAAAGATTATACTTAGTATATATAGTATATAAACAGAATAGACATGACCTCTTTTTTACCCAAACATATATAGTGATTGGATGAAATATAAATCGAAAGACAATGGAAGGCATAACATAACCACGAACAGTATATTATAAGTCGTTACAAATAGTAATTCATAAATAGGTTGGTCAATGATGAAGATTGTCCATTTAATTTCTGTATAACAGATGCAGGTCAAACTGCATTTTTTCGTATACACTTTAAAGGTTAGAGATTTGCGAAGATTTTCAAACTGAAAGAGCATGAGCCGGATTATCGAAGAAGTGAGTACATTTAAAGAGGCTCAAATCGATTTCAAATACTTGTAAAAGTACAGGTACGTGACGCAACACTATGAACACAAAGATCTGAGGTTTTCAATAAATAGTAGACGTGGTTTCATTGGCGCATCCCTAGTTCTCTAGAAATATTTCGACGTGCTGTATCAGGGGATGAATTTATAACGTAAATTTCTGGAGTTGAAGCACATTTTCCCTTAAGCATTGTTTCGTCTTTGTTGAGAAAAGATTGAAGAGCTTGACCAGCCCCGAAGCGAGCACTATTCCGAAATCGACAATTCGATCCAGTTGATAACCGTGATATACTTTGTCTGCTCGAAAATGGCGCCGAGCGAGATTGGCAATACAGTGTCCTTTCAAACGCTTTGCGATAGTTTTTGGACATGACGTTATATAAAATCGGATTTGTAGTGCAGTTAATGTAATAGCAGCACCCTACATTACAAAATAAAGACATGCACTTGGTTAGTAGGTTAGTAGGTTAGTAGAATTAATGTCAGCTAATCCATGTATAAAAAAGCTTATATTAATTATTAAAAATGTTTACTATAGCATCCCGGGTGGAAAAATCATATTACGTACTGCACATTGCTTTTTCTAAATATGGCTAGACCAGAAATGGTCCCTCATTACCGATATGTGACCCAGCAATTAAGGTCAAATATGGGGTATATATGTTAATACGTATATATATAACTTTTCCACCCAGAAGTTACTCAATGTTCGATTCAATCAAAGACTTCCTGAATCCCGAAACTGATAATGGCATTATAGAATGAACTGAATAACGGCACAAATTCAGCTTAGTATCAGTATATTTACAAATGTGACGGATGTCATGTTTTTAAATAATATTAAGATTTAAAATTGTAATTACCTGCGATGTGGTATAATGTTTCATTAAGTTTTCGTAATGATAAGCTCCATTCATTGTTTCGAATATAAACAACTAACAAACGTTGAGCGTGAAAAGGTGCCCAACATACGAAGAATGTAATGACAACTGCAACTGAAAATAGAATTAAATTTCATAAACAATAATTAAATAAAAAGAGGATGATATGCAATGAAATCAAATTAAAGCCGTCGCAAATTTAATAATGTAAACGAACTTTTCAAGGTACGTACTGTATAAACTAGAAAACAAACAAAATGCATGAGCTAACTAATAACGAGCAAAATTCCCTTGCTCGGGGAAGGGAAGGAATGGTAGGTAAAATTCTTGCTTGTGTATTTTCAAGTCATCTTTTAAACTAATACTAAACTCGTATTTAATAGATTATGTGACCACCAAAAATGTTTTATTCAGAGGCCAATAGCAAGTAAAATTTGGACAAAATTGGTGAGATACTTGTAGCGAATATACGCAGTAAATTGAATAACAAAACAGTTTTGGAATTTGCTACAAAGGCATTTCTTTAATTTGATTGTGAATCTATGTATATGAGAAAGTTGGCATCTCTTATTTCGCAATACTCAGCGGAGAACAAGACCAAAAGCGAAATATAGACGAAAACCACCCAGGCGAATTTCATATGCCTTCCAACCATCTACAATACACTTCCAGCAACCATTTCATTTGATCCACATCCGTTTTCCCTGAAGATACGTGTAGTACGTAATGGACTTAGTTTCCTTTACATGCAATAGAATCGATACCATCGCTCTCACGCTGTTAAATGGGTGATATACAAACTTTACATTGGAAAAACGCTAGCGGATCGACATTCCAGATCAATGTGAGATCCACAGTAAATGAATTCCATCAGTAATTAACCGATTTCTCAAAGTTTAACAAATTGATTTTTTTTTTTTTTGCAATGCAACTAAAATCATGACAGCTCGATTGAAGACAAAATAGTTAATTCAGTATAGGTCAAGTGAGGAAAAGAGTTAGTCGGCGTTTAGATGAATCGACTCACATCAAACCACATGAAACCAGTCAATAAAATATATAATTTAAAAAATATATATATAGCTAAAGCTAATCGTTCTATGAAGATGCACTCTTAACAGTGGTTCAACAACAAACATGACAGTAATCCATTGTTCACTTCCTATAGCAGTTATCAAATTTAATTATCTTAAAAATATACGTATTTAATGTGAAATGATGCAGCACATCGTAAAATGTATTATATGCTAAAATGTTGTTTTGCTGCTACATTTTGCTGTTCATCTGTTTAAAAATAAACCTTTAATTGACATGTCTTATTTATTTTAGAATGGGATTTATTTATCTACTTTACGAACAGCAAAGCTGCTTGCGGTAATTGAAACTACTTGGTGGACTGTTTATTCGGTGATTTAGCTAGCCAATACCAAAACTGCTGACTTTAATATGTACTGAATTCTGCATTATTGATGCATTGACTGAGTTGTTTGTTAGTTAATTGAAGTAGCATTATTTCGGCTCGATAGTGCCTGGTGATGGTATACGAGTCTTCAGTACTATACATGTGTGCTGCAATTTTTTAGCCATTTCTGCTCCAAAAGGGAATTTCTTGGAGCAAAATGAATTAAAAACGCTGCACTATACGTTGGGACTTCTATATGCTACAGACTTAAACGCATCAGGTACTTATATTAAGCACTAAGTCCATTTTAAGATAACTATATATATACTCATGAATTCATGAAGATGGACATTCCGTATAATTGTGTGAAGTTAAAAAATTAAGAGTAATTTAGGCTAAGAAGATAACTTAAGATGAAACAACTTACCTAAAATATTCAGCACTGATCTCCGAGATGAAATTCCTCCATCGGAAGTGGACGATGAATCCGAAATTTGACGACACATTTTTGATTTTCTTAATTTGAGTGCAATCTTGACATAGAGGACGGTGATTGAAATCAAAGGAATGACGAAAAAGGCGAAAGTCGAAAACTGAAAGAGTGGTACGTTATGGCGATTGTCCTTAACCGCAATGGAGCAGAAGGCAGACTGAGCAATTCTATTTCCAGATCCAGCCGGATAATCGACGTAGTTGACCGTACAGAAAATGGCGAACGGTGTAGCAGACAAACAGGCGATGGTCCAAAGAAACGTGATTGTTTTAATCACTCTTGGCAAATCGGATAGTTTCTGAGCTTTAAAAGGGTGGCAAATTGCTACATAACGTTCAGTTGTAAAAGCAACGATGGTAAGGACCGATGCGTAACTTGTCATTTCCGACACCATGGCTCTTATCTTGCACACTGCAACTCCGAAAAAGTAAGGGTATTGCTGCCAGTACAATGACAAGTCGTTTGGTAACCCTGAAAAAAAAATTAAAAAATCTGTAGTTATGTTAGTTAGCTCCCAATAACTCCGAGCCTACTTAAACTGATGGATTATGTAGTCTTAATTTATGCAGGCTCAATAGTTAAAGGACTTAAGAGGTGCTCATGTAGTTATTAGTGTCAAATAAACCATATTTTAATTAGTTTTTTAATCTGTCGATTAAATTGCCAGTGACGTATGAAAGCGTGCGTTTCTCTTGCTTTTAATTAAAATGAACATATATATACCCTTTATAATATCATAATAATCCTGAACGCGTTGAAAATTAACGACAAAAGCATATCCCCAATAGTTTTATTTTCATGAAAGCTTCCTTCCCCTAAAGGAATTAAATTTGATAGTCAACATTTGAAATTTGTCAAATGAAGGAATAGTGGCGTCATCCATGAGGTAATTAACAATGAACATATCCTGTGAGGAAATTCTACATATGCAAAACTTACACTCGAGATAGCTTTTTAGTAATTAATTGCAATACTTTGTCAAGTTCATCAAAATACGACAGATTCATGTATTATCGTATTTTAAACATTACACTGCAAATCAAAACATCTAATTTTTTATTTTAGTTGCATCAGAAATTAAGATGGCCAACTGAAATTAAGATACAAATGCATCTATCTTGTACATTTTTAGATCCAGAGTGCATGCAAAA
>JAQGAE010000511.1:0-35064 GCA_034696685.1 Julus scandinavius | reverse complement strand
AAAATTTGTGAACCGTGAGCGAGTGCACGACGGACGCTCACTGTGCGCTACTTTCGCCAAGTGTGAACCAGCCTTTAATCCTCAGCTCTCCAAGATGTGAGACGTCTCTCCCTCAGCTACAGCGCGTTTACGGCATTAGCCCTTTTATTAGTTTAAATACATGTATACAGCGTGCACTGAACCCCATGGCCACATAGCACTACCTGCAGAAATACTCCCCTTTATTAATTATCTTTTAATTGGCTTCTTCTTTATTCATACATCGGCAGTTAAAGTTTATCGTCGGCTTGTTTAGGTTAATCAGTTGCGTACTGATTTTAACTGATGATAATGAGGGTGATATTAATTAACACTAAAGGGGGTTGTCGCACCGAACGGCAGACATTTTCTTGTTCTTATTCTGACATGAGGAACATAGTGCCCAGCATGCAACAGGTGATTTAGGATTTAGGGCCCAGTCTGTCTATGGTCCTTTCTGTCGCGTGAATTTACGCGATGTGCGTATAGGTTAATTGGTTAGTCCTGTAGACCCTCTGCAGGATCAACTCACAACCGGTTGGACCCTCTTAGCCTCTTTGGCAATTTCTCCTATCCGTAAAAATTCCCACCGACCTCGATCGGGGAGCGAACCCAGCACCTTAGGATCGAGAGGCAAGCCCGTTGCCCACTTGTTCTTACACAAATGCTCCAACAATCGTGTTGCCTTCAAGCCGCGTCTCCACTGCAGTCAACATACGGCAACAATGTTGATCAACATGGTTTGCTAAAACAAATTTAGAAAAAAATGTTTGCCTACCGTGGTGTTTGAGCAAACTTATGACTGTTTTTGTTGCCGTGCCATGCTGTCGTCAACATTTTTTTGATCGCTCGAGAGGTGGTCCAGATCAAAGGGAAAAATGTTGCCACTTTACTTCGCATGCTCAGCCATATAAGTATGTACAGCCTTGGTAGAAGCGCCATAAACATGACACGTTTGTTGAGTGATTCTGTTAACTTATTTATGGAGAGAGGTCAGCATTCATCAACATGTTGAGGAATACAGTGTTTCAGGTTTGTCTTGAGTGTTTGCATGTTTTATGTTGAATGTTGACTGCAGTGGCGACCTGGCTTTAGGATCAACCGCTTTCTGCTTTTTTTTACCTTTATCATTTCGGCATGTCTCTGAGAAGTTTTATCATGAAATGCATTTTTATCAGTAAGAGTAAGACGATGCAATCTGCTCTGATGATTCATCTACGAGTCATCTTGCTCAGGGTGATGCCATTTCTCTCTTTTTTTTTCTTCTGTTTTTCAAACAATGAGCTTTGGCAGAATAAATCCTTAAATTGTGTACGTTTTACTTTTTGACCTAATCTCTAACTCTCTAGCATTTGCTAGAAAACTCAATGAACACAAATAAAAAGCAGTAGAACATGACGAGAATCGCCCTTCTTAATACAAGTGAGTTAATAAGGAGTTAAAGCTTTGTGAATTTCTGTAACAATCGAGTTTTACTGAATAATGATAATAATGTGGTGGCAATCAAGTGTGAACAAGACCCCGTTTTTCAAAAATGCAACTTTTGTGAAGAAAATAAAAGAGGGACACAGATATGGAAACTGATAACCTTGGATTCAAAATGCAAAAACCAGACTGATTATTGCTAATCAATTGATCGTTTTTGGTACCATGGCGCTTCGATGATTATAGATTGCCAGTTTGACCTTCCAAGTTTGTTTGTTTGTTTGTTTGTTGATTTTTAACGTTGACCTACTTCTGCAACACAATTGTATAAAGCTAAACACAAACTTATATGGGAATTTTTGCTTATGGGTCATCCACCCTTACTCAAGGGGTCTTTAACGCTTAGAAAGCAAAAGGGATCTACATTGGTTTAGGACCCATGCTGACGTCCGGAAGCCCGTAAGGACCACCGGTTGATTTGTTCTATTTGCCGGATCTGGTCATGTGATTTGGAATTCCAGAAGTTTTGTTTCCTCAGAAGTGGAGGATTTCCTGGGGACATGAAACTCGTATCCGAAATAGTCGTCACTTAAGCCTGGTCCACACCAACGAAAGCACGGAGCAAAAGCAGAGTTTTTGAAAACATGTTGTCGAAAACAAAGATTTCGTCTCAATGTTTCAGCAAACTTCGTCCAAGATGTTGCCGGGAGCCAACACAACAGTGCAATAATGGGTGCATTCAGAGATATGCAGTCGAAAATCCCGGTAGTGTTCCCACAGCGTTCACAGCCATTCTTCCCAGGAGTTTATCCTGCTACTAACCGATTACTTCCCAGGGAGTGTCTCTGAACGCGCCCAATAATTCAACTGTATCATTAATTAAGTTCTTTCATTAACTTCTTTCTTGGAGGTCCGGAGATCTCAAAAGCTTGCTCATGAGATTGGTGGTCTCTGAAAAAGGAGAATAGGTGTCCAACCAGAGAGGAACAAGATAAAGGGGAAAGGATATTGTAATGTGTGATACCTTACACTACGGTAGCGCCTCCTATTGGAGGGTCCGTCACAAAGGATATGCTGCAATTTCAGTTCAGTTGAGCGTAACCAACTCTACCTCCGACGTCGGCACCTTCCAACTTGCTGACGTCGATTTTTAGGATTTAGTGCCTGTAGCTAAACTGAAGAACAGGGTATTCCTTTCGTCTTTGATGAATCATTACATCGTTTATCGTTAATAGGTCGATTAATTTTCAACTGAACAACCATGAGTAACTAACTTGTTCATCACTTTCAATCATCAAAAGTGGTTTTTGCGAATGACAGATCCACCTGCCTTTTTTATTCAATTTGGTGGTGCGAAATTAAAATAAAGACTCATCTCCATACATCAACCCATTTATAAATTAAACGTACTTTTTAAAAAATGAAACGGAAGGGCCCAATGAAAGTGTTTCTTTAGAACTGGAGTCCAGTCTGCCCATTGAATTTTTGATTTTATTTGAGGTTACACTCATTACATTGCCCAATTACTACTTGGGCCCTTTCTAGATTTGAATGGGCGTGTACCTTACCCAAATTGTCCATAACCTGATTTTTCTTCATCTCAAGAGTTTAGAGTGCAGTGAGCTGAAAATTGTTCAAAAACACTGTTGTAGTCAAACATGTACTGGATATATTTCATGAAATTTCGCCAAAAATGTCTTATTGTTTTTGATATAGGTCATTTGCATATCAATGAAGGAACTGCGAAACAATTTGATTTCATATCGGCCTACATTGAGTCAAAAGTAGGTCTCATTAACCAATATTGGAGTTACACGGACATATGCAATATCATGTTGGGAAAGGATATGAAAATCCATCGATCTGACATTGTCCCAAATTGACTGTTTCTGCTGCTATTTTAACCCAGGGAATCCAAAAAAACAGAGTAGTCGAGTAAGCAAATTCTTCAAATATCTAAGTAACCTTTTGTATACTTTTTTAATCCCACGCCATGCCAACTACAAGGGCTTGCCAATAAAAATATTGTTTCTAATTACTAGTACTTGTAATTAGAAAACGTTAATTGGAGGAAGTGGACAGTAATTTCTAATTGTGTAGTGTTAAGATGTCGGTGTGATTGTGCGAATTTTCACCAGTGCACAAGGTGATCCAGTGAAAATGGGATATGGTTAATTAAATTATGAGACAATTGTGTACCTTAAGTTGGTTTAAATGATTGGTCCCAATGTACTGGCCCAACATTTGTTTGAACCCCCACCATCGCACCACATTATTATAATGATAGACCAAAAAAAATCGACTTTAGTGTGTTTGTGTTTATCGTTTTGTATATCCACCTGGTGGTTGCCATGGAAACGGCACTGGCCCTAAACCAAACAAACGACGCTCGACTAACTACCCGTAAAATAATGAGTTCAGGTGTCCAGTCCCGTTTTAATACGAAGAGGAAGTAAAAAAATAGCATTTTTAATTAAGGGTAGACGTTAGGGTTATTGGAGATTTGGATTTTTTTTTATCCCAACAACCCGTTAGCATGGTTTTTGAAGGCAATTAGGTTGATATGCCTAAAGTATACATTTTTGAAATTTTGGCTGTTTGTTGTCATGCATCACTTATGGAGCTTAAATTTCTCTTAAATTATTTTCAGATGTTGAAAAAAAAAATGAATTTTCAACTGCCAGTTTTGAGGTTGACCAGTGTGGGGTAGAAGGGGATACTCGTGTAATTTAATTTTGAACTTGTGCTTTTTTTTGTACTCGCGGATTTGGATGTTTGGAAGCACCGATGGATTTCATTTTGCTTCGGTGGTTAGGTCAAAATAACGCGTTCTTAATTTGAATTTTTCATTTTCTAATTATCAGCCTAATTATAGGGAGGTTTTCGAGTTGGATAGACCTGGAATAGTTGGGGAAATCAGACGTACAGGATTCCTCCACATCTGAAAAACATGGAATGGTCAGGGAAGTTTGAAATAACTGTAATAGTCAGGGAAGTATATAATAACTTTATAGTCAGGGATGTTGGATAGACCTAGAATAGTCAGGGAATTCAGGGAATTAAGTTTGAAATATCTGTAATAATCAGAGACATTTCTAATAACTCTAATAGTCAGGGATGTTGGATAGATCTGGAATAGTCAGGGAATTCAGGGAAGTTTGAAATACCTGTAATAATCAGAGAAATTTGTAATAACTGTAATAGTCAGGGAAGTTGGCTAGACCTGAAATAGAAGGGTGAAGTTGGATAGACCTGGAATAGTCAGGGAAGTTGGATAGACCTGGAAAAGTCTAGGAAGATGAAAATTTCCTTTGTGGGAGAACCCATCTGCATAATTGACGCAACTCCATTCTCTTAATGTAATTAGGAGAGGGTAAAAGAAAACATTTCTTAACTATGGGATTCAATTTATATTGCGATTGAGAAAGTGCAAGAAATTCACATGGGTTATGGGATACCCCCACCTTTGTTTTTGATGCGTTTGATGTGACCCTGACCGTGAAAGAGGGACAACACAAGGTGTCGGGGAGTCTTGAGAAAGGCCTTAAGGTCAAAACACCAAACAATTGTTCTACTAGAGTGTAAGCTTACAATCTTAATTAACCCTAGTCCACACCAACGAAAACACTGAGCAAAAGCAAAGGTTTGTGAAATTATGTTTGTAATAAAAGTTTGCTTACCAACATGTTTCAGCAAACTTTTGTTTGAAAGAACAGTTAAAATTCGAATTCTACACTTTAGAACATCAAAATAGAAAAAGAACGTTTGCATGTGCCACCTTCACGTGCTCCTGCACATGCAAATGTTCTGAAACACATTAAACAACAAAATCCAGCAACAATACCATTGCACTTTTCATGGTTTTTTTGAGAATTTTTATTATAAAGTCCAATGAGAATGCTTTCATACAGGTAATTCACCAAGTGGTGGGCGTTTAAAATGGGAAATTCCCTTCTTCCTTCTCTTGGCCATGGGCCATATATCGAGTTGAGATTTGCATTAATATTTAATCAAGTGCTAATCACCGTTTAGTGCATTGGCACAGCATTTTGGCGAGATTTTTTACATCTGTAATATGATTTGCATATGTAGTACTCGCATGTGGGATGTTAAGTATATGTTTTGCATAATTCTTATGTCCTAATATATAGTATAGCGGATAATGTGGAAAAATATATGCAGAAAGCGAGTCTAGTGTGTTTGGTGCTTAAGTTTAGATTCAGATTCAAGATTTCAAAAGCTGCACACATAGTTTTTCCTTGTTGAGTTTGTTTCAAAAGTTTTACTGTTATAGATCCGTAAGTACAACGAATATGCAGTAGGTTTCTCTTATGTTTATATTATACGACTATACAATGTAAAAGGAAACTTCCCTATTGTAATTCATATGCACATTATGGAAAGTGGGCCTATTTTTACAATGGGACATTAATCCTATATTGTAATAACGTATTTTATTAAGGATTATAGTTTGATTAACTTTTGTGAAAGTGGAAATACAAGTAAATATATCATTTCAGTCTTTCATGTCCGTGTAATCTGGGATAACTTAGTTTTGCACGCAGAAGCTTATAAAACGACGTGAAAGGCGTAATAACAAGGTACATGGCGTGTATAATTTGCCTAGAACAATTTGGCAAATCCGGTCTTTTTTGGTGCTGGGTGACCAACGTCTGAAATACCTCCTACTCTTTTGCAAAAAAAAAAAAAACTTAAAAAACAGAAAAATGGCCAAAAAAGCGCCCCCTACAATACCCACAACTCTTGCATGTAGGCCATTTTTTCAACCACCTCACCCTCCGTGTTACCCCTTGTTAACAAAAGCGTTTAACCCTCCCCTTAAAAATTTGAAATCCCCATTTGATATGGTCTAATTACAATTAGACAACCGTTGGCTCATTTTCTAATGAATAGGTAGGAAGGTTTTCTAGTAAACAATTCATGCCAACGTTAAGCCTTTTCAGGAAGCTCTTTTAATGCGTTGTCTTATGACCGTTACACTTAAGACTTCATCCTATATCAAGATATCATATTGTATTATCAAGAATTACCTGTATCTGAAACGTTGATTATTGTCAAGTAGTCGTATAGTGTGACACCACGGTCCAAAAAACTCTTAAAATCTCGCTTTTAAACGCCATGCAGTGTAATATCTAGAATAAAATTAAAGTTATACACACGAGTAACCAATAAATTATACTAGAAATGCAGACTTCCGATGGCTGCCCAGAAGAAAGAAATGTGATATATCATTCGGGGTACTCAAACAAACTTTTCACTTGGGCATATGTCCATAACCCTGTTTTTTTATAATCTTTTGGTCGCAAAAGGGTAAGCACTATATGTGTAGTAATTTTGGACAACTAATCACTTTTAGATGGCCATGATAGGTTTGCCAAAAATTTTCTGATAATTTACTAATCACAAACTATTAGGAAACTGATAGCATTTTTAATCAAAAATCACCACATTGGCTTTCTTCAAAACCTTGTTAGGATTTAATACAACTCATGCACATTTGCATAAATGTTGACTTGATAATTGAGATTTACATGAATTTTATGCAAATATTTGCATCTTTCCTCAAGACCTTGCTAGGATTGACATGACAGCAATGTCCATGGAGGGGAAAAAACCTCTGCAATATATCTTTTGATATTTTACCTTCCATGTGTTAAATTACAATTTGCAACTTCATTTTAATTCCTTCAAATAAAAAGTAACCATGACCAAGTGACGCCAAGTTACCTTCTTCAACTCATGAACCCGTGGCCAGAATCCAGTACCAGAACTTCCTCCCCTGAGTCCCCTCTTCCAGAGATTGACAGCGAGGTCCGTGTCTTGCCCCGAAAATCGCTTTTTTTACCCTGTTTTTCGTGTGTAATTTCACGTTTGGAAGCACCAACTTCTAGTGACCAGACTATAGCTTTTTGCCACATTGTTGTCCTTGTGCCCAAAAAGTGCTGAAACAGATGACTGTCCTCAGCCTTGCCCTGCTCAAGTTTTTTTTTCTCCTTTTATGTGTTCAGAAATCCGTGAGATGGTGCGTGTTGGGTTCCTTCACTCTAGTGTTGTTATCTCGAGAGATTTTTAGGTGATATGTGTGGATTTCCCACATCTTTTCTCTCCCTTTTTTAGGGTGGACGCTGCACTAAACCACCAAGGAAGAATAATAAGCTGCGAATCTTTTTTTTATGTCTGTGAGCTGGGGAACAACGGTTTAGTAACGCTAATTCGTGTTACTGACCCGAACCTGCGTGGTGGCCATCTTTAAAAATTGCTAATCAAAACAAAGAATTATTGACCTTTGTTTTTACCGTTGATGGTAATAGACTCTCTGGTGGATGTACATGTCTGTGTCCAACCCTCGTGTGAACCATGTGAACTTGCAGGGATTTTAACAAGTGTCTGTCAATAAAATTTGAACATCACAGGCGGTTAATTGAAGTTTAACCGAAGCCTGTAATTTCAACATGACGATAGGGATGAGAAAAATGAAAATTTAATCAAATTTATTCCGAGCTCTGCATTGTTTTTTTTATGAAAATTGCTCTGGCATGTAAAAATCCAGATGGTTTTCCTAAAATATTGGACATCACTTTTGGATTCCCATCATTGACTGGCAATGTCCGAGTGTTCGGTAAATCTTCTGGAAGGAAATCATGGATTGCAAGAGACTTATTCCTTAAAATTTCAAGGACCCTCTCCAACTACCAACTCATGATAGACCAATGCCAAGCTGGGGGCATGAGCTCAACGCCCACAACCTGTGTTCCAGTGACCACCAGCCACCTCCTGGTGGACTTCCGGCACTATGAAACTGCGCGGTATGGTTTCAAACACTCAGTTCCTAAGCCTTTCTGAAATCCCTAATTTTCCCCTTCTCATATATAAGTTCTGACTTTCCTTCGCTCTTCAAGTATTCTGGCAACTCTTTAGTTCCCTGGAGTCACTGGAGTATTGTATATGCAATGCGAGCAATGTTTTATGTGGTCCGTTCCACAATATCACGTACTTTCTTGCCTCATGATCCGCTTGCTTTTCACTTTCAGAAATTGAAGCAAGAAAATCATGCTTTGAGGAGAAAACTGGACGTCCTGGAGGGCGAATATGAATCCAGGGTGATGGAACTGCAGATGGACAACAACTCGCTGAAGCAGACCGTCGAAGAGAAGTCCCAAGCGCTGAAATACTCTGAAAAGGAAAGGGCGTCTGTCGAAGGGGCATTGACAGAGCAGAACCAAAGGCTTACAGAACAGCTTAAAAGTGTAAGTGGGTCTCAAAGGTGTTTTTTTTTGTTGGTGTTTATTCTCAGGACACTTTTACGCAAGCCGGGATCACTTAACGTAACTGCAAGAGTCTTGGAGCCATTGCGGTTCATGTCCATTCTTTACATCCATAAATTTTTGACTTTTTCTTCACAGGCTGCTAATTCGGAAGAACAGATGGCGATGAAAATGCAGAACCTCAGGGAGCATTTCAATGCCAGGAGATCCAACATGACGGATCACGTGGGCCAGCTGGAATTACTGCGGGAAGAGGTACTTAAAGCGATTTTGGGGCTAGAGGCCTGCATTTGCATCACTTTAAATTTCTAAATGTGGTTTGTCTTGTTTGGAATTACTGTAGATCAACATCATAACCGAAAAGAAAGCAGATTTGGAGAGGAGGATACACAACTTGGCCGAGGAGCGCGACAGCATATCTCTGACGCTGGACGAATCTTCCGATCGGATCCATCTCATGGAGAAGCTGAACATGGAACAGGAAATGAAGGTAAATAATTTAAGATTTCAATAACATTTACAACCTGGTGTCTCGTCTACCCTCCCGCAAACTTTGATGGCACAATTGTGGATCTTCCACGGGACATCGGTTGAAAAACACTGGCGGAGAGTTTTAATTTAGAAGAGCAAAAATGGCTATCCGATGCACCGAAATCTAATTTTTTTGAAAATCCAGATTTGGTAAATCTTATATTAATTGTAAGTAGAGCCCAGGCTCGAGAAATTATCTAGAAATGAAAAGATTGGGAAGTTTTCACACTTTCACCTCCATTCGCACAATAACGCTTTTGGCCCGATTGAAATTTTGTGTTTTTTAAGTGCTGTCACGCGTCACATTCATGCACACGTCGCGTTATTTTACGGTGTATCATTGTTAAAGGTAAGCGAGCGGCTTAGTACGTGTGCTCTACTTGGCTGCACTTTGTTAAGCGCACAGCACGTCCGAACGAGTTAGCCGAGCGTGGTGCGAGACAAATTCCCAAATAAAGGAAAACCAAGACGTACGTCCAAATCGCAATCTTTTTTTGCCATCAAAGCCGTAGAAGTTTCACACACCGTGGGGTTTAAAACGAAGGCACTAGATTCACCTGAAAATGTGTCATGCATAGATTCGGTTAGGCATCTCAAAAGTGCAAGATCACAATTACCGTGCATGAAAATCATCACATTTCTTATAAGTTTCGCAAAATGTGGCAAAGGTAACTCGACTAAGATTTTCTTTTATTATCGGACCTCTTCGCCCCTTTTTCAAGTGCCTTCACCGTAAATTGCATCGGAAATCAAAACCAAAAGTTCAAGGTATGATATCTTCTGGAATTGCTTCTCATAATTTGTACGTTACTTTTTAGATTCGTAACCAGGAAAGGGACCTGGAGGAACTTCGTCACACCAACAGTCACCTTCAAGAAAGACTGGACATCTTGTCGAGGCGAAGCAGCACTCCGGCCAGTTTAGCGCACACTTCTTTACTAAACGAAATAGAAATGTCGGAGGATGATGGCCACCAGGTATCCCGTCTTTCATGATGCCGCAATTATTTTCGTCATCTATCTTTCCCAATTTCAAATTTAAAATGTTATTTATATTTAGACTGGATCCAATCTGCCATCTCACAGTTCTCCAATGAGTGCCAATGATATCGACGACGACGATATCGAGTGCGACGACTCGGTCTTGTCGCCTCTACTGTCGCAGCAGGACAAAGACGACCTGACAAAGGTAGAATTTCTTCCTTCTGGTGCAAGTTAGCGTTTTGCGGAAGCCACCCGGTTTATCGACGCTGTCTTTCTTCCGTAGATGAAAGAAGAAATTTTGGATGTGTATATCCAACTAAGGAACCTGTGTATGCAAGTCAAGTGCCGCAAAGGCAGCCTGTCGGTTTCCTCGTCCTCTTCGGAGGACATGAGCACGGGTGACGTCAAAGTTGGGATTTTGACCGACGCTCTCAAGGAACTGAAATGGCTTTTGCACGACATTCTCAGGAGAGAAGCCAAAGGGGTAAAGATACACTTTTTAAAACTCTTCCACCAGAAGTTTAGACGAGTAGAAGTCTAATCGATGCTTTTGTCGTCTTTCTCGTTTCGATAATTAACAGGCCTGCACGAGCTGCGGTCGAGGACCTAACGATCGCGAAGATCTCGAAAGAGATCTGAATGTGACCAGAGAGGAACTTATACGCACCCAACGGAAACTAGCCGATAAGACGGAGGAGACTAAAAGGAAAAACGACGAAATACTTAATCTGAACGGGAAGGTATGCAAACATTTGATCGTCGTGCACGCGTGGCAAGCGGCGAGTGTTAACGTGTTTTTGTTATAGCTCAACATCCTACAACTGGAGCTTCACAACATGACCGAAGATCGTAACATGCTGCGTAAAGACCTCAAAAACACGAATTTGTCCCGGGACGAAGTCGTTAGCAACGCTTGGGAAATGCGCGACAAGGCAATTGCCAAGTACGTAATCCCGCCCCCGATCGGGAATCGCTTAAAATTGATGTACAGTAGACCTTCGCTATACCGCCCTGAACCTGCGTATTAGCGAGGGTCTACTTTATTTTAATTCTGGCAATCGGGAGACCCTGGTTCGATTCCGGCGCAGTTGTTTTCAGGCAAATGCCGGGAAGGTTCCTCTAAAAATTGACTTTTTTTTTTCTAGGAAAAACAGTTTGGAAATAGATTTGGCAAAAACTAGGATTGAAGTTATGAATGTCAACAGTCAACTTTTAGAGGCCATAACGCAGAAACTGGAACTTTCGCAACAGCTGGAGATGTGGCAGGTCAGTTGGCAGGTTGGCACGGAAGTGCTTATAGCGAGAAAACACGTCTCACTTTTCCGTGTTTGGGTTGCAGGTGGACATGCAAGCGTTGCTGGACGAACAGATGATCAAGAAATTGACGCAGCACGAGCAGATAGAAGATCAGGTGACAGAGGACAGCGACAGCAACACGAGTATGACACCATCTACCAAACCTAAAAGGTTTGGACTTTGGCGGTAACCTTCGCTCGTGCGTAAATCCAAAGAGGGAAGAACGATGAGCGGGAAAAAAAATCTACTTACGTCGAAGTCGAGTCACAAACAGTCAGCATCATTTCCGTCCCCGATTCACCGGTTTCGACGAATCGCCTTAGGTAAACTACCGAGTCTTTATGCCCAAATTTTGCCTTAATCCGCAGAATGTGTGATATGTATTTATTTTTTAACCGTTGACCAGTATCGAAACCAGTGTGAACGAGGCAAGTTTTTATGCTCAAAAATCAGAAACCATTTCTAAACTAAACTTTAGGCTAATTTATTTAAAAATAAGTTGATTTTACCATGGGTATCTTCTCGAATATATAATATATACTAGATTTTTTATTTCGTGTAATATTTATGTACATATAGTTTCATTCGTGTTCATGCTTTCTTTGAAGTAAGCTTGTCGTGTATTATTACGTGAGAGGTGTAGGTCTTTATGGTCATTTTAAGAAGATTTAACTTTCAAATGCAGAAATTCTGAATTTCTAGTGGCGGTCGAAGTGCAAACTTCTCCGACAATTAGCGATGTGTCATAATAATTTTTAAGTTGAGAATTCGCCTCCCAATAAAATGAGCAATAGATTTTAACTACACGTTCGATGAATTCTAATAATTTTGGTTCTCTTAACATACAACTCTTTAGAAGATTACTTCTTCGGGTCTACTTGACCGCACTTTTGCTTACGAATGCCGTGACGCATAATAGAAATTCTCTCGGTTTCTCGGCATGGACGAAATGGCTCGCTTCCGGGATGTATTCGAATTGAACGTTGGGAAAATTCCCCTGAATCGCAGCATGATCTTCCTTGCTGTTAAAGAGAAAAAAAAAACTATGAAGAACTCTTTAACTTCCTCAGAAAGTAATGAGCAGCGGTATCAAACAAGGTTCCGAAGTTTGAAGACTGCTGCCCTAAAGGTCGGTACGCACCTAACGAAACATTCACATACACAAAAAAACACTGAAATAAAGTTTCCGGCATGTTTTTTCAAACATGTGTCAGAAATTGTGTAAAAGAACCAAGAAAACACGAGTGTACGCACCTACGACTGGTACGCTTTTGTCAACGTCTGTATTTAATGACGTAGACTACGTCATCATGCACAGTCCTTGGCAAAAGCGCCTTACCAGGAAACATTTTGACACATTTTTTCCTTTGATCCGGACCACCTCTCGAGCGATCGCTACGACACATCAGGAAACGTCAGAAAATGGCCGTTTTCGACACATTGTTTCACAAACACAAGGTTTTTTGTGTCGTTGGTGCGTACCGACCTTAATGTAAACATTGCTCGCTTACGGTATGTACGGAGAAGCGCCACCACCAACGAAAAGAGTCCTTCCATCATACTTTCCCGTCAGCGATAAAGGATCTTGAATTTCCATCCTGTACTTTACAAAATTTGGTAAATCGCACTTCCATTTGACGCCGCTGTCATTTTTGATCAGATTAGTTGTCAGAAACTGGCGCATGGCGACATCCTGACCCGGAACGATAAGTTAATTTTCAGGAATTTCGGAACTGCTGTTATTTTAGAAAAAAAAAAGGTGCAAAAATATTGCACCTTTTTTTTACCTTCACTGTCACAGCCAACTGTTGGTCGACAAGCTTGCGAGCTTCTCCCAATGCAATTTGCGGATCCCACCTCACCTTTGCCATAGCTTCCAAGTAAGAACTCGTTGGATTCTTTGCCGGAGTTGAGAACGGAGAAATGTCGACCACAACTAGACTTTTTACTATCGTTGGCTGAAAGTAACAATGCGATGTTCTGCTCATTTGGTCGATTTTTAACGTTGTTTGTTTCTGCAACACCCAGGACTAACTACCACCAGCACCAGGAGATGAAGCGTCATCACCTACCTGCTAATTTTGACTATGAGGGAGGATTCTCACCCCCTCTCGCGACGTCTTTAATGTGCAGAAAGCAAGGAGGATCTACACGGTACCTCGTTTTAAACCTCATTTCACCCAACTGTAAAAATGTCCACCAACCTCGACCGGGGAGCGAACCCCACTCGACCGCTCATTTGTAAAAATCAGATTTCAAATTCTTCTACCTGCTTCAATGCGACTAACATCGCTGTTCTTCCTCCCATGCTATGGCCTACGAGTATTGTCTTCGGGATGTTCCGAGCTTTTAGAAATGCAATTATATCTTCGCTTAGGGCTTCATAGTCGTAGGGGACGGCGTGAGGGCTTTCGCCGTGTCCTCGCATGTCGAGAGTAATCACCTGAACTGAAAAGATTGGAGACGAGTTACTCCTAATTGGCGTGTTAGTGTAGTACATAAGCATAACTCATATTTTGTACCTTATGAGTTGTATTTTTATTCAGTGCCCTGGCCATCGAATGCCAATTTGTTTTGGACCCTAAAAATCCATGCGCTATCAGCAACGGAGGCTTGTCCGGCGATACGCAGTGTTCGGCATATTCAGAATATGCAAGATTCACAGCGGTGGGCCTGCAAGAAATTATTACAATGACGTTTTTGCAAATAACTGCATATTTGGTAACCCGTTGGCCCAAGGTTTGGCAGGTAACATGTTAGTAGGCCCAACCAATGGACCTGTCAAAGATGGGCCATTGAGCCATGGATCAAGAACACAACCAATTTTACACTACTGGCCATGACGGCCCAACATTGGTCTAGACAATATGCATGGCCATATCAACCATGCATGGGTCATAGTTGGGCCCTACGTCCAATTTGGACTGAGGACCCTGCATGCAAGGCCCATGCGCAACATTGGAAGACAACAGTTCGAACAATTTTAATATTTGAAAGGGCACGCACCAACCATGGACCATCATTGACAAAACCTTTGGCCGTTAAATGAATATGTATGTGAATGTCAACCTGGCCAAACCATGGACCATTGACTTCTATAATAGGCTATACAAATTCGGGATATTAGATGACCTCTGACCTCCCATACCTTGAATGCACTGCGGCCGATAAATAACTAAAGGCGCATCGTTTCGTGGCAGTTGTTAGTCGACGACTTGCTGCGTTTAATATCGTATTCATGGTGCAAATAAATAACGAGTTAACGTCGGATAAATAGCAAGAAATTACAGCAGCAAGGCCATGCAGGACGAAAAGCACAAGACCGGAAACGGAAATGACGTCATTGAAGCGCCAACCGTGCACGTAATAAGAGGAGCGCCCCGCCCCTAAAAAATTCGCCGCCGCCGTTGTTGAGTGTTGAAGAAAAAGCAGACAAACCGCCAGCATTTACTCGATTTTTATTTAAATAATGGCTCGGGATTACGATCATTTATTCAAATTACTTATAATAGGAGATAGCGGTAAGTAAACGCCAAAATTACATCGTTAAATATTGCCGGAAATCCAGCGCTTGAAAAAGCAGCACATCGATGCTTACAAGTGTCTGGTTGGGATGCAGAATGAGGTGACAGTTCAAACTCGTTTCACTTTTGCGCGAGGCTTAATTAATTAATCCATTAGTTTAGTAAAAACACCCAAGTAATTAATAACGTTAATTGGAGAAATAGGGATGTAATGATGGCCTTTAGATCGGCCCTTTTTTGGCACCCTAGCTAGCCTTCCCTAGGCAAAACTTGATACTTGTGCCCCACTACTAACAAATCTATGAGCATCCATTTATTACAAATTTTGACATACTTGACGTCCAAGTAAGAATAAAAACTAAAATTGTCTAGGGAATTAGTTCAGCTAATTACATCCCCAGGTTTTTTTTGGATCGATTAACAATGGGCTTGACATATGGGCGTCATTTGGATTTGGGACCCACAGGCAGCCACTTCCTTGTCCCCTACTCTCAATATTCTACTTCAGTGTTTTTCAACCAGTGTGCCAAGGGATGCTAGTGGCCCCAAGGGCTCAAAACATGTGTAGACTTGTAGTGGAAAATGTATGTACCCATGTTGGGTCCATTCTATGGACCCAGTTTAGCCTTTGATTGATCATATTTAGTCATTTTGGGCAGTATATTTAACCTCTGAATGGTCATATATGAACCGTATTTATCATTTGAAGGGTCATTTCAGTTGTATCCATTAAGAATGACCTAACAAATGGGCGTCATTTGGATTTGGGACCCAGAGCTGTCCACTGTCAATGGCACTTCCTGGTCGCCCACTTTCAGTGTTTTTCAACTGGTGGCCCCCAAGGAGTCCGAATATCGGAGGGTCGACACGTAGTGAAAAAGCTATATGGACTTGTGTATGCATATTTGCATTTTCATGGACCCTGTTGCATGGACCGAATAGTGGATACACTGAACAGTACCACCGGCCCTGCTCGAGATATCTAAAGGCACAAGGAGACGGATGAATGTGGGGAGGAAGGAAGTGGATTGTTGACGTTTTTTTATGTATCAGATTCCCTTGAGAGAGTTAATACTAAAATCAGTTTATTTTATAGACCAAATGAACATAACACATTTTTTCCTCATTCTAATGAGAGGGTTCGCGACCTTAATGTGCACTAATGTGATGATTGAACTACTTGAAGCATGATTTGTGCCTATCCTAATGAGATTGACCCAAAAAAATGTTTTTAGGTGCATTTTCACATAGCTGAACTTAGCAAATTCAAAACCTTCTTTGTGACTCACCGGGCCTGACCAGGGGATTAGATTCCGGGAACAAGAACTTACTACAGCTGCTTCACTGCATAGACTTTAGTAATCATTGCTAGGCCTCGTACTCTCTTATATGACTCATGAGAATATTGTTATGCATTCGCCAGGCTTTCATCTAACCTTACTACTTACCTTTTTGCTACTTCAGATAAGAGAGACACATTTGCAATATGTTTGTTCGATGAAAGTTAGGTCATGTTATCTAATCGGGTATTATTCAATTTCATCAACGAGCATATATTTGATAGCTGCCGGAATTATAGTCCTCGCTTGTCAGGTGTTTCAAGTTTACTCAAATTCGCTACAATCTACCGAGAAATGTGGAAAACTTGCCAGTTGATCTTGAATCTGACTTGCACATTTTCCTAAATGTTTTAAGCATTACCCTCGCTGTAATGCTGGTTTTGGGTGGTATTGTAGACCCTAACTTTGCAGTAAGCACGGTTCTTATAGTCTCCTCTCGTTTTAAGACCTTTTTATTCATAATTCTTCATATAAATATAGAATGACTTGCGATCACCCTACATCTCCTCGTAATCATGTCGCTAAGTTGCATCCGGGGGTTGTTTAGTAACATCATTAACCAAGTCCAGCTAGCCTTGACCTAATAAATTTGCCATTTGAATGGTTTTCTGCTATATATAAACCCTTTCACATGTTATTTAGAAGATAAAGGCATGATGCACACATTCGCACATTCTTAACTCTTGAAATAGTTTATGAATCCAGCCCGTATTTTACAGATTTGCGGACATTGATTGTCTGACAATCATCATGTCAGATTGATTGTGATATAGCGTGATATTCACAATGATTTGGCATTACTTTCAGGTGTTGGAAAAAGCAGCTTACTATTACGGTTTGCTGATAACACATTTTCAGGTAACTATATTCACACATAACACATATCTGAGCCCTTTACGGAAAGATGTGGTAATAAATTGCTAAAATCCGCGTTTTTGTAATTTTTCTATCGCAAACCGTTTGTTATTTTGGAAAACTGATCAGTTATAGATGAATACAACCTGCTCGCAAACACGATTGACAGTTAAATTTTCTAAAAAAAAGTTGTAATTTTATGATAATTTAATGATTGCAAACTGATAATTTTTTAGCAAACAATCATTTTATTCCCAGTTTGTTTGAAGCATTATCAACTAATTACACAACTGATCAAAAACTAGTTGTAAAATGATAGGGCTTTAAAACAAATATTACCAGTTTATTACCAGTTTTTTTATGTAAAGGGTTATCGGTTCGGATGGGGAGAAAAAAAATGTAGTTGTTCATTTTTGCCACGGTCTTTTTCAGGAAACTACATCACGACGATAGGCGTAGATTTTAAAATTCGTACTATCGAAGTGGATGGCGACAAAGTGAAACTACAGATTTGGGATACGGCTGGACAGGAACGCTTTCGCACAATTACTTCTACGTAAGCGACGTTTATTTCAAATTCGGGTGATTTGTTGAATTTGCAGAGTTAACGTCCTGTTGCTGCTCTCAGGTATTATCGAGGGACCCATGGCGTCATAGTTGTATATGATGTAACGAGCGGCGATTCGTTTGCCAACGTTAAGAGGTGGCTACATGAAATAGAACAGAACTGCGATGTAGTTAACAGAATTCTCGGTAAGCAAAACCTATACAACTAATATTACTTTTTAAGTTTTTTAAAAAAAAAAGCGATTGTAAACTTGTTTTCTTATCTTTGTTTTGCCGAAACTCCTAGTTGGCAATAAAAACGACGCACCAGATAGAAAAGTAGTTCTGACTGAAGATGCACAAAGGTTTGCCGATCAAATGGGAATCCAGTTATTTGAGACAAGTGCCAAAGAAAATATCAATGTTGAAGAAGTAAGTCGAAATACGATTAAAGGGGTGGCGAGATTATCCGTGTTGCCATGGGGTCGAGCGCTACGTACATTGTAGCGGAATGGTTTTGTAAACTCTTTGATGCTCTTTAGATGTTTAATGCTATTACGCGACTGGTCTTGAGAATGAAAAAGGAACAGAAGGAGCGGCAACATCAACAGGATCACGACACGACAGTTAATTTGCGGAAGAGCGAAAAACGAGGCAAGCGGAAATGTTGCTGATGAGATGAACGTTAACGGTGAGTTTAGAAACTTTGCTAAGTATTCAAGGTTTTTCGTGTCCTTTAATTGTTTTCATTTTCCTCGAAGGAAGGTTTGCTTGGCTTGATTAAGCAGTGAATCCAGCACTCCTGCATCTGACTTCTCGAGGTGATAAAAATTCATAGTGGGTGCCAAGTCATCTTTTAAAAAGGAGCCCCTCGTCAAACAAAACACCCCCAGGATCAAGCTGCTCTTCATCTTTGGGCCCCTCGGCGGTGCAACATCATCCAAATGCTCAATCGATGTAAAATTCAGGCTGATGTGCACTAAAAAAATAAGCGTGTCTGCAAAAGGTTATATTTATGGCCCAACCTTCGGAAACCCTTTCGTAGCTTAGGAACGCACGGTGACAACGTTCGCCCGCTGCAGTCGACGAGCATATTGAAATGCAGCGCCCTCTAAATAGGAATATCGAACACGCCACGATTAATAGAAAACACATACATCATGTCCATAGAATTGCTTTTTTACAATATTTAATATATATATGGTAACATTTTTTGAGAATTAAGATTCCTGCATTCATAACTGTATGGTTCATTTTAGAATAGCGCATGCTGCAGGCCTTTTGCATCCCAACAAGGGTTGGCTGCGGTTAACTCGTAACGTACCCGATCGATTGTTTATCGAGTAATATAGGTTCTGCTGTCCACACGTTCTTTGCTCATGTTCCGGAAGTTAATGCGAGTAACAAGTTGGGAATTTGGCCCTTTAACGATGTCGCTGCTCGTGGTGCCCTTTTATCGATCCGCCGCGAGACCACTAACACCGCTGACTCATTCCCCGTCGAACAACGCTAAGGATTAATTTTTTAAAAAAAGGAACCAGTATTACCCGATACTTTTAGCGGGACGGTCTTGTTGTAACATAACCCTAATAATGTTTCCAGTTATCATAATCGCGACAATGTGACTTAGAGCGAACTCGTGATCAGATCAGATTTTGATGGGCCTCGTACCTCACCAGAGGGAAATTCCAAACATCTAGTTGTCTTTATACGTCAGCAGACCATCACGAGACTGTCCCCTGGTGTGGAAACGGACGCCGCTGATCGAGTTCATTTGAAAATGGCACAGAAAATTCCCAAAGTTAAAATCAAGTAAAAGGTTTTGCCGACAAATTATTTAAGTTGCATCACTGCCCTAATTCACAATGCCTCCACATCACCATTTTCGCGATAATGCTCCGTGTATTATAATGTATCGAAGTTCCTGACGCGTTCTGTAAATATTACGCTTTTGATTATTTGTTGTTACTTTGCATATCCCGAGTCATTCGCTAGGCCTGAGAACGTCGAAAATATCTCTAGTAGTATCGTGTATGCGTTTTTTTTGCGAGCCCGTATTAAATGGCCCTTTCAAGTTTCTGTACCGTCGATGGCCCTAGTAATCGTACCAATGGAAATTTTAGTGTGTATTATTCACGTTAGCTCACACGGATAAGTAAAGACCGAGCTTTGACGAACGCAATTAAGAGCAGTTGATTTATTAATAAGGAAGCTGTGGATTGGATTAATCTCGTGACCATTGTTCATGCAAACCCTGTTCAGCGTAACCTTATTTTAAGTGCAGTGTTTTGTGTGATGTCTACGCTTATATACTTTTTATTATATAAGATTCCGTGTGGCTGGCGCATCGTTCACACATTACTCTGTATATTTGTTTCAAATTTCGTTAATAATAAACTCGTATACATAATGTTTTTAAAATTTCGAATTTGGCGCCTCCATTTTATGTATTATTTCATCCTGTATGTAGCAAGGACCTGTCAATTTGCGAATAACTTTCAATGTGGCAGTCTGCGGATATTCGATATATTTTTTAAATTATTCCCTAGAAATGTTTTTTTACAAATACTTAGGGGATTATTAGTGCGAGGGGTTCTTTAAAATTTAAATAAATAGCCTTGGACAATTTCAAAATATACTTGAATTGTATTGAATTGTACTCACGCTTTTAATTAGAAGGTGCCATTCTGCGTTTAGCTTTAGACATCCAGTTGTCCTTGTGCCCGGCAGGTGGTGCTAATGCGAGGTTGTCAATTTTAAACATGGCGTCGACTGAGGTAAGAATGTGGCCGGGGCGCATGGTAATGCGTGTAAAACATGTATTACTGTTATAAATCTAATAAATATTTTATGTGTTTGTTAAGTAATTGAATCTTATTCGATGGAATTATTCATTAAATAAAAATGCGGCGTGATTTGTTACAGGAACCCAAGTCTCTACGGGATCTTCCAATCCGAATCCTAACCTCAAGTACCAAGGAAAGAGAACATGTGTTCGAAAACCTCCAACAATTACTGAACAGAGAAGGTATATTTCTAAATACCAAAATAAAAATGTTGTTTTTGGGCTTTTGGATATGTTGAAATTTGAGCCATAAAGATTTTTCGGCATCTTGTTATGACTTGCACTATGTAAAAGGCGTTATATAATTTCAATTCAACTCAGTACCCTACAGCCAGCAAATAAATGCCATGTGGTAGGGGGAGACGTACCCAATTTCAGGAGAATGCTCCCCTAAGTCAGTAGCGACTTAGACATCGTTAGATTGAATTTTTACTAAATCAGGAGAATCGCCAGGTAGGCTATTCTATCGTCTAATCGCACCCAAAAAAAGGACCAATAGTAAGCATCCGTCTTGGGGCACGGAGCTCGGTCAAAGGATTTGAGTGGTTATGTCTACTAGAGTGCTCGTTTTAGGCGTTAATATATTTGAATTAAGAGAAAGATTAAAACGTTTGAATAACCCTGTAGATAACTTTGCTTCTGGACCTTAACGTTTCCCAATGTAAAGAGTGGAGCATTTATGTCACACTCGCGAAATGTTGATAACTATACACTGCTTTTAAGAAACCAGAGTGCAGAGGAACCGTTTTAAGAAGTCGAATTTTTTGTTCCACGCTTAAGATGTTTTCCCATATAAGAAATCGAATCTCGCAGTCCCATGAGTACAATTATTCTACAAATGTTCCTGCTTAATAAGTTTTGGTCCTAGTTACGACTGTGCTACTTTACTTCTTAAGAAGTTTGAAAACTCTTCTTGAAATACTTCTTAACGGGGTTCTACTGCAATTCCTTTATCTCAGGCCAAACTTACAAGAAAATATATTAGTAAGGGAGGTTTAGCATGGCGTTGTTCACAAACGTTTCTATTTTTGTTAAAAATGCTTTTACTTTTAGATGTTCCCGAAGGTGCCATTAAAGGAATATCTCGCTTGCTGCCTCTGATGCTCCCACGTTACAATGACACCAAGTCACGTTTCCTCGTCGAGCAAATGGTCGACACTTTGGCCAAGCGCTGCCCAGATGTTTCAGTTGGCCACCTGACGGCAACGTTTATCTGTATTGCTCAAGGAGTACAACAACTCCATGCTACGTGAGCCTTAATTGACCGATCTGTTTTCTTGACTGGTTTCCTTGTTGCTAACGAATAAGAATTTTTATTGTGTATAGTCCCAACCTGTCACGCACATGTCTAACTGCTCTACGTTGGCTGTGCGTACTTATCCGTGGTGCAGCCAGGTCCGTCGAAACCATGAAATCGGAAGACTTTGATAAAGTTGTAAGCATCTGTTGGCATTTATTCTTGGCGTAATTTAGTGTCAATCAGTGAAAATATATATATTTTTTAATATTAAAAAGGTTGAGGCAGTAAGCCATTTGATGGGCATGGTAGCAGCTGGAAATAACAAGGGCCATATTCGCAAAGCCTATCAACAGCTGAGTAATACCTGGACCCATGTAAGCATTATTTTTGTGTCACGGCACACTTCTCAACCTCGTGCGGGGTTATGTTTTAGCGTAATTTCCTCACGAATTTTGAATTTTTGGATTAGGTCCCTGTTTCGCTCAAAAGGTTCAGCCAAGCACTAGAACAACTGGAATCAACTTATCAAACCGTTGTTTTGAGTTCCTACGTCATCAAACACCTTACTACCATCAAAGATGTAGATCAAATTACAGCTTTGAAGGTGAGATTCTTTCGTTCGAATTTATTTTCGTCACATACTCGTCAAATAAAAATTATCTATCATCGTCTTTTGTAGAATGGATTTCTCGAAGCGTTCATAAAGATTGCAATTAGCTCCAAGACTAAGACTCCTCTATACGTTCTCGTAAATATATTTTCATTCGCAGATTTTATTTTGTACTCTGATTACGATCGTGTTAATCGTTTAACAAAACACGTTTTTAGGAGCATTGCACGGCGCTATTAAAACACGTGACACACGACGAGTTTCGCAATTTACTCTTGCCTGCACTGCAGAAGGCCTTGCTGCGGAATCCTGAAGTCATTTTGGAAGGTGTGTATGGCTTTCCAAAAATGGTTTTCTCACATTATCATTACGGATTTGGCTCACACAATCTGCTTTTTTAATAGGCGTTGCCTGCGTCGTTGCGGCGCTAACTTTGGATTTGAGCCAGTATGTCCTTGAATTAGGAAAAACTTTAGGAAGTAAGTTTGCGTTGCAATGGACCCAAAGTTATCATCATATGTTATTCATCTGGAATTTCGTTTTATAAACACTTTATCACCGTGTTTATAGCGAGTCTACATTCCAAAGAAGATGCGATGAGGGACGAAGCCGCTTTGGCCCTCAAAAATCTTGCCCATCAGTGTAGCAACCCAGATGCCCTAGAAGCTCTCTTGATTCACCTGATAGGAATTTTAAATGGTGGGACATTTAAGTCATTTAGGCATTTAATCGGCATAAGAGTGCTGAAAACCTGCGGCATGTTTTATAAAACAAGTTCGTCACCGTGCATCTTTATTTGTGGATCGATTTGTTATGTTTCTTTCAAATTTAAGGTTCGGAAGGTAAGCTAACTGTGACTGCTCAGCGCATCGGCGTCATCACCGGCGTAGGTTATCTCAGCAACAATACGGTGCCATCCAACTCGTGTCAAGCTCTAGCAACTCTTGCAACGCGAGAATTCATCAAAGTTTTAGAAAATGAAGGTGGCGTACATTTCAACTGCCCATATTTCCTAATTCAAGTGCAGACTTCCTAACTCGTGTCGTTCCGTTTCAGTGCACGAAGGGACCCTGGTCCACACCTTAGCCATGCTCTCCCTTTGGTGCAACCGATTCACGACAGAAATTCCTACCCCGCTCATCGAATGGTTCAAGGTGCCGCATCTCGTTTGATTTCTTGTGCTTTCGAAGAAACCACGTGTTTTATTCAATGATATATATATCGATTTGTCGTTACCAGAAAGGCGTCGGGCTGAAGAATTCTACATCCCTCGTTCGCAACTCGTACTACAACTGCATGGCGGCTGCATTTCGAGGTCAGTGTTTGATAAAATTATTCACCTGGCGTTTTTTGGTCTATGCAACGCTTAAACATGTTATGTTCTTCCCTAAGGTAACACGCTATCGCAAGCTGAGCAACTTATACCTTTGCTCGTGAAGGCAGTCGAAAAAGCATCTTCCCAACCGACTTTGATACCGTTGGTCACCGAAGGTCTGTCTGCGTGTGCTTTACTGCTGAAGATTGGAGCCGCGGACACGCAGCTTGGTATAGCAAAGTTTCGAAAAGTCAAATTTGTCCGTGGAGTCGTTCACTATTTTAAACCGCACTTTGGATTTGTTGTTTTGCAGACCCAAAACTAAGTTCGGTTTGGAACGTGCTTCTAGATATAGAACGCCAGGTGTTTGTGTCGGAGAAATTTCTTACTGCTGCCAGCGAAGAAGGTTGTGCAATTAATGGTTTTTTAAAAAAATTATTTACTTAAAATGTAAAATTGTCCCTGAAAAAGAGTGTCTTTACCTAAAAACTCAACATGTCTAACTTATTTCTTGAAACAGCACTCTGTGTTTTGATATCTCTCGTCGAACGCATGTACATGGATTTTCCGGAGAAAATGAAAAACGATTTTGGGTTGGTTTCGAACTTGTTTTTCTAATTTTACATATTTGAGACTTAGCCGTAGCGATATTTTTGATTTTTTTCTTCTTAAAACCAGGCCTTATCATCGAGCCGTCATTTATGTTCTGACCAGACCGTCTTTCTCGGTTCGCCGAAGTGCGTCCGCTATTGTCAAGAAACTTTTATCGGCTTTAGGAGGCGGCCGATTGGCCGTTTTGCTTTTGAAAGAGTTTTCGGTTTTTTTGCACAACCCAAAAACAAAAGTAAGTCGTTTTGGTGATTTTGTGGCGAGGCACAAGTGGAGTCGTTAAGCATTTTTTTAAAATGATAGGTGGTCGAGACTGGTGTTCCAGATTCAAACGATCAGGTTGGAAATGCCACATCTGATAGCAGCTTCGTAGTCGTCGGTAGCAGTTTTGCCCTCGAATGTCTTTCCACGATTTGCTCGGGGCACGGTTTGGACGATTTGGACCGTGAGACCGTGGTTCTGGAAAGTTTGTTTGGGGCCCATCATCCTTCTATAGGTTGGAAATTATATTCTTAACTTGTGCACTTTAAACTATGCCATATTCGATTAATTTTTCAGGATTTCGAAAAGTTCGTTTTGATTAACGAAAATGATTCTTTTCAGTTGCATTGCATCCGAAATTCTGGTTAAATATTGCAAAGCGCTTAAACAGGAACCCGGCCGAACTTTTGAACAAAAATCTGAACAGAATTTGGTCGGTGATTTTGGAAAACGAGCCTCTCACGCCGGTACAGTCGACAACTTTTCCGGAATATCGTTTCGAAACGTTTCGGGTGTCAGTGCCGTTTATTATTATTTTTTGTTTCAGACATTTGCCAATATCATCAAAACACTCGTATCGCTCTGTCCGAGCACCACGCTTCCGTTATTGGTTTCTCACGTCGAGAAAGCGCTGAAAAATCCCCAATTGTTGACCGTGACGCGGGACGAGTACGCCATCTATCTGACGCCAGACGGACAACTGTTTGACAAATCTGTCGTCGACAGGCATGTGTTCTGAGCTTTTACATTTTTTAAACGCAACGGTGTTGATGTCTTGAAAGCGTAAATCTAAGTAATTTAACTTTGCAGTATGCGAGAAGAAATTTCACAAACTAAAAACATCAAGAGGGAGAGTAAGGTTTATTCTTATAAGGAACAAATGGAAGAAATAGAACTTCGAAAGGTATGGAAGCCCGTCGGGTTCGCTTTGTTCGCTGTTTCGCGTACGGAAATTATTCATCTTTGATTTTCAGGAACTCGAAGCGAAAAAGAAAGCTAAAGGAGTGAAATCGGAGCCTCAGCTAACGCCGAAACAGTTGGAAATGATGAAAGCTCAACTAGCCAAGGAAACTGCAATCCGAGAGCATATTCGAAAGGTAAGCAAAAAAGCAAAATGTGCGTTACGACCACCTACGAGTTAATGATTTATATTTTATAAATGTCATAGCTACACAAGAGCGTGTGCCATGCCATTTCCATTGCCTCGGCAGCCATCGACAGTTGCCACAACGATGTCCAGCTATTCTGCGGGCAGTTCGTGCAAGGAATTCTGTCTGCCTTGCGCTCGCCCGTTTCCGCCGCTTCCGCCAAGATCCTCTACCTGCAGTTACAGAAATGCACACTGAAAAACTACCTAAATAACTTGGGCAAGTTGGCTTTTTCTAGATTTCGATGCGATTTGCGCTGATCGGCCGTATTGTACTTACTTTTTTGCATATTTTGTTATTAGGAGTCATGGTTGCTAACGTGACCATTCGAAGCTTGGAACCTGCCTGCGAAGTCGATAACGCGTGGCTTCAAGAAAGTCTCCTGTCCGCACTTACGCGCACAATTTCTTTAATTCATTCGCTCACGGTCCGGTCAACGTCCGAGGATTACGACGAGACGATAGATACTGTGCACCAGTCGCTAACGGCTCCTGCCTTCACGTACATATTCCCGCTGATCGATCAAGTGCTGAGGAACAACGGGCTGAAGGTTGACCACAACGAAGCGACGATCAGAAAAGGCGTGGAGATTATTGTGGAACATGCGCAGATGAGAACGATTCCGGGAGACAGCATGGAGCGCTTGGTATGTCTTGCGCTGCTTTTCTACATCACCGCCTCCCGATTGCAAGATTTATTCAGTTTGTTTATTTTTCCGTTTCCAGAATAATCCAGCTCTGTTACCTCGCAAGCAGATGATCGACCTACTGATTGATTTGTTAGAAAAGTCGTCTGGATTTACGCAGGTCGGTAGCTAAAGTTGAAGTTTTTTTCCGGTGAGGGAATGCCGAGATTAATTTAACGTTCACCTATTTCCCAGAGCCTCGCTAGCGGGGCCTTGCTTCAAGTCGCGGAATGTGCGAGCGGAAAGCCCGGTTGCGCCCTCGCCGACGTCGAGATAGAATCTCTGCTCTTTGCGCTTCAGTCTCCCCTGGCGATTACCCGAGAGGCTGCTTTAAAGGTACTTGCATCCGATCGTGACGGGTTTACGGCGGAGATGACTGTAAATTAAAACTTGTTTACCCTTCCGCAGTGCCTCCACGCCATGGTTAAGATTTTAAAGATGTTCGACAAAATCGATGTGCTCCTCACGGTTCGTAGGCTGTTCATTGCAAAGTTTGACCCGGAGGAAGATAACCGGCAATTGGCAGAAAGGTAAGATCGCCGAGGTTATTGCGCGTCGACGGGTGTCCACCGTTGCACTTTTTCAGATGGTGTCTGTTTTGCTTTACAGCCTCTGGAACAACGTCGGATTAAAAGCGAGCGTTCAGCTCTGCGAGAAGATTCTGGTCGACGTGGTCCATCCGGAGAAAACCGTCCGCGTTTCGGCCGCCGAGGCTCTGGCTGCGTTGCTGTCGCAGTATCCCAAAGAATCTTCGGGCATTCTTGATGCCTTGTTGGACACCTACAGAGACAAATTGGCTGTACGTTTTTACTCCTGGTTCATTGGCCGTTATCGCTCGAACCCGAAAGATTGTTTGTTTAAAGCTCTTTCGTTGCGAATTAGTTGCCGCCTCCCGTTCTGGACGACTTCGGAAGGGTGATTTCGGAAATGCCCGTGGACGACTGGGAGCCTCGTAGCGGCATAGCCTTGGCAATCAACAAAATGGCTGCCCATTTGCCGAATCCGGCCATCTCCGACTTGATGACCTTCTTCATTTCCGAAGGCCTCGGAGATCGACATCCTGAAGTACAACACGAAATGCTCGCTGCTGCTCAGGCCATCGTCGATATTCACGGAAAGGTATGTCCACGATGGCGGCGCTTCTGCTGCCGATGCTCGTTTTTTTAGAGTGGCCTTTCAAAAATATTTTCGATTCCAGGATGCCGGAGGTGTTTTACTGCCGCTGTTCAAAGATTTTCTAGAAAAGGCTCCCGATTCGTCATCGTACGACATCGTGAGGCAGAGCGTCGTCATCTTGATGGGTGGACTAGCTCGCCATCTGGAAAAGGATGACCCAACCATCCGTCCAATCGTCATAAAGTTGATCGCCACCCTGTCGACGCCTTCCCAACAAGTTCAAGAAGCCGTCGCCAACTGCCTGCCCCCTCTCGTTCCGGCAATCAAGGAAGATGCGCCCGGCATGGTCAAGGATCTGCTGCACAAGCTCATCGAGTCTGAAAAATACGGAGAGCGGCGCGGGGCTGCTTACGGCCTGGCTGGATTGGTCAAGGGATTGGGCATTCTGTCCTTGAAGCAGCTGGAGATCATGTCCACTCTGACCGCTGCCATCCAAGACAAGAAGAATTTCCGTGCCAGGGAAGGTGCGCTGTTCGCTTTCGAGATGCTGTGCAACATGCTGGGACGGTTGTTCGAACCCTACGTCGTCCACGTCCTGCCGCATCTGCTGCTCTGCTTTGGCGATAACAACCAATACGTCCGCGAAGTAAGTTAGCCCGTTAGAAATTTGCCGAACCGCTTGTACGGACATCGTCGGAGATGTTGAAAATTGCGTTTCTTCTTCTTCCGTAGGCCACCGATGAAACTGCCAAGGCCGTCATGAGTAAATTGAGCGCCCACGGAGTCAAATTGGTGCTGCCATCCTTGCTGGCAGCGCTGGAGGAAGATTCGTGGCGAACGAAAACCGGGTCCATCGACCTTCTCGGTGCCATGGCTTTCTGCGCTCCCAAACAGCTTTCGTCTTGCCTCCCGAGCATCGTCCCGAAACTGATCGAGGTGCTTTCGGATTCCCACGTGCGAGTGCAGAAGGCCGGAGCCCAAGCTCTCAAACAGATCGGATCCGTCATTCGAAACCCCGAAATCCAAGGTCCGTTTCACGGTTCGGTGTCTTTTACGTAAAATTTGCAGTTTCGATTAACGGACTCCTCCTCTTTTGGATTTCAGCCCTCGTGCCCACGCTCATGGATGCCCTGCAAGATCCGTCGAAGAAAACCTCTCCCTGCCTTCAAACGCTGTTGGACACGAAATTCGTCCACTTTATCGACGCCCCATCCCTGGCTCTCATCATGCCCGTCGTGCAACGGGCCTTCCAAGATCGTTCGACGGAAACTCGTAAAATGGCGTCTCAGATCATCGGCAACATGTATTCCTTGACCGATCAAAAGGATCTGGCCCCATACCTGCCGAACGTCATTCCCGGCCTGAAACAGTCCTTGCTGGATCCCGTTCCCGAAGTGCGTGGCGTGGCTGCCAGGGCCCTCGGAGCGATGGTCAAGGGAATGGGAGAGAGCAGCTTCGACGATCTCCTCCCGTGGCTGATGCAGACGCTGACTTCGGAACAAAGCTCCGTCGACCGTTCCGGGGCTGCTCAGGGTAAGTCGTCACGGAACTTGATACTTTATGTTAAGGCGGTTATGTCATTCTCTTTTCCGATGCTTAGGCCTCAGCGAAGTGGTCGGAGGAATTGGGGTCGAGAAACTGGACAAGTTGATGCCGGAAATAATCGCCACCGCGGAACGCACGGACATTGCGCCGCACGTCAAGGACGGCTACATCATGATGTTCATCTACATGCCCGTCGTGTTTCAAAAGGAATTCACGCAGTACATCGGGCAGATAATCAATCCCATTCTCAAGGTTTGAAACGACCGATGCCGAGTTTTGCGGAGTTTTGCGGAGTTGCCTTGACGCGTTCCGTCTTTTTCCAGGCTTTGGCCGACGAAAGCGAGTTTGTGAGGGACACCGCTTTGCGAGCCGGCCAGCGTATCGTCAACATGTATGCGGAGTCTGCAATTCAGTTGCTGCTCCCGGAACTGGAAAAGGGCCTTTTCGACGATAACTGGCGAATCCGCTACAGCTCGGTCCAGCTGCTGGGAGATCTGCTGTACAAAATATCCGGCGTTTCCGGTAAAATGACAACCGAAACTGCCGACGAGGACGACAATTTTGGTACCGAGCATTCTCACAAGGTTAGTTTAGAAAAGAAAAATATATTGAAATGGGACGGAAATCGGATCCCGAGATCACGCTTTTGATTCGTTAACAGGCCATTCTGGGCGCCCTCGGCGGCAATCGGCGCAACAGAGTTCTTGCGGGATTGTACATGGGTCGATCCGACATCGCGCTCATGGTCAGGCAAGCGGCTTTGCACGTTTGGAAAATCGTGGTCACCAACACGCCGCGGACGCTACGGGAAATTCTTCCCACGCTCTTCTCGTTGCTCTTGGGATGCCTGGCCAGCACGAGCTACGATAAACGACAGGTAGACGCAGCATCTTTTTTTTTTACCCTCAAACCAAAACTCAAACTCGGATATTTTGTGATTAGGTGGCAGCGCGCACGTTGGGCGATCTCGTCCGCAAACTTGGCGAACGCGTCCTTCCCGACATCATTCCCATTTTGGAGCGCGGCCTCGAATCGGATCGGCCCGATCAGAGGCAAGGGGTTTGCATCGGCCTGAGCGAAATCATGGCTTCGACGAGCAGGGAAATGGTGATGACGTTCGTCGATAGTCTAGTCCCGACCGTAAGGTAAGCAACTTTGCCGAATGTTGGAAGTCTACCGGAGATGTGGGCGATTTCAGACCTTCGTTTATTTCAGGAAAGCCTTGTGCGATCCGCTGCCGGAAGTTCGGCAAGCGGCGGCCAAGACGTTCGACAGCTTGCACAGCACCGTCGGCCATCGTGCGCTCGACGACATCCTTTCGCCTCTCCTTAAACAACTGGTACGTGGTTGACGGACTCCGGATTTGCGTTCCGTCGAACGTGGTTAAGAGCCGTTCCCGTGTTTCTTTGCAGGATAATTCCCGCGTGGGAGAATATTCCTTGGACGGCTTACGGCAAGTGATGGCGCTGAAGAGCAAAGTTGTCCTTCCGTATCTCGTTCCTCAAGTAAGTTTCGTTCTTCGCCTCGGGAGACTTTGTATCCTCGATTTACTGCTCGTTATCTCCTATTAATGAATGTTTCCTTTACTCCACCGATCAGCTAACATCACCGCCCGTCAACACCAAGGCGCTGTCCATTCTTGCCTCGGTGGCTGGAGACGCACTGACCAAACATCTCGGAAAAGTGCTGCCCGCTCTGCTCGTCGCACTCAGCGAGGCATGCGATACGCCCAATGAGCAGCAGGTAATTTTGTACTCGACACTTGAATAAAGTACCGTGGACGCAAATTGAAATACCGCGAATTTCAGGAACTAGTGTACTGCCAGGCGGTGGTGTTGTCCGTCACGGATTTACACGGAGTCCACACCGTCATGGACGAGCTGTTGGAGGAGACGAAGAACAAGAGCGTCGGCGTCAGACGAGCCGCCACGATGCTTCTCTACTCCTACTGCTCGCAAACCAAGGCCGATTACAGGCAGTACGTGCCGCAACTGCTACGAGGATTGATTCACCTGTTCACGGATGACGACCCAAGGGTTCTGCAGTTGGCATGGGAGGCCCTCAATGCCGTAACGAAGGTCTGACCATTCGCGTGCCTCGCCAGTGCACTTTTAAAGTAAGGGCCGTTTTGATAGTTTTTTTTATCGCCGCAGGACTTGGAAGCCAGCGAACAATCGCAGCAGTTGGTTGCCGACGTGCGCCAGGCGGTTAGGTTCGCAGTTAGCGATTTAGGGCCGGGACGTCTTATGCCCGGCTTTTGCCTGCCCAAAGTAAGTTTAGCGGAAATTCCTTTTGAGCACCGTGCTACGGGAGATAATTAACGATGAGTTTTCTCTCGTAGGGAATTGCGCCCATTCTTCCGATCTTGAGGGAGGCGGTCATCAACGGATCACCCGAGCTCAAAGAGCAGGCTTCCGTCGGCCTGGGCGAGATCATTCGGCTGACTAACGCCGAGTCTCTCAAGCCCTCCGTCGTGCACATCACCGGCCCTCTCATCCGCATTCTCGGAGATCGTTACGCTTGGAACGTCCGCGCCGCGGTCTTGGATACCCTCGCCCTGTTGCTCGCCAAAGTAAGACTAGTTTGTTTTAGTTTGGGTTTTTGCCGGGATCCGTGAGCTCGCTTTTTTTTTATTCTGAAACGTTTCAGGTCGGAGTTATTTTGAAACCGTTCCTGCCGCAACTTCAAACCACGTTTCTGAAAGCGCTGAGCGATCCGAACCGCCAAGTTCGTTTGAAGGCGGGCGCGGCACTTAGCCACCTGATCGTCATCCACACCCGTGCCGATCCCTTGTTCGCAGAGCTGCACACGAACGTCCGCAACACCGAAGATCCCTCGATCAAGTAAGTCTTTTGCGTGTTGTATTTTTTTCGGTAGCAACATTTTTGACTGGAACATGTTTTCTTTATGTGCCGTAAACTTAGGGAAACGATGCTGCAGGCACTTCGCAGCGTGATAACCCCCGCCGGGGACAAAATGACCGATCCGGTTCGTAAGACGGTCTACAACACGCTTTTAGGAATGTTGGGCACCAGCGAAGATTCCACTCGAGTTGCGGCGGCGGGATGTTTGGGAGCTCTGGCCGGCTGTCTACCCGCGAACGAGCTCAACACTCTAATCAACGACGTTTTGTTAGGTATGACTCTTTACGCGCCTCGGACTCGCTCCGGCAGGAACACGCTTCAACTCTTCGGTTTTTGCTTTCAGACGACTCGGCATCCTTGGATTGGACAACACGCCACGGCAGATGCGTCGCGCTCATGGTTGCGATGTTGGAAGCGCCGGACGCGATACTGAATCCGGAGCACTCGGAAAAAGTCGCTAAAGTTATCTTGTCCTCGCTGACGGCCGATCGGGTAAGCTGCTTTTTGTAATTTTCAGTTTACGGCGATTGTCGGAATAACAGAGCTCGCCGTGTTAATTTCCACCATTTTTGTGCTTAGGTCCCGATTTGCTTAAGCGGAATTCGATGCGTCGGCGTGTTTTTAAAACATCGTCTTTTAACCGGCAACTCGTATCCTCAGCAAATGGTCCAGGTCCTGGCGAAGGTAATCCGAAGTCGAATCCGCGACAGCCGCGCGTGCGTTTATCTAAACCGCTGTCCGTGACTACATCATGTTTGTAAATATTTCAGTCGATGAATCACAGTTCGAACGAAGTGAAGCAGTTGGTGGGTCAGGTGACCATTTATCTGGCGAGGTCCACATCCAAAATTCTGCCGGACACAATATTGAAACCCCTGTTGCCCATGTTAGTCAACGGCACCAAAGAGAAAAACTCCATGGTGAAATCGAACAGCGAGTTTGCGTTAGTCGCCGTCTTGCGGCTCAGGGAAGGCGACGAAACCCAACAGGTGAGTTCCGCGCTCGGCCGCCGTTTAATCGTTGCAGGCATCGTTTAATCTCGGGATTTATGAATTTCCGTAGGCATGTCTGAACTTGTTGGAAGCCGGGGCACGAGAGGCCCTGGGCGACGTCATCGCAAAGGTTCTTCGCAAAGTCGCCAATCAGGTGGAGCCGAAGGAGGAGCAATTGGACGACACCATATTAACCTGACATCTGGTTGCGCCGGAAATAAGGTTCGGATGCGTTAGGGCCACGGATCCGAATATCGCGCTATCGGCTGGTTTCGGTTTACAACTCGTCTCAAATTTAGCGCTTGCGTGTCAAATATCATTTGCGCTGTTACTAGCACTGCAGATGCACATTTGGGCCATTTCACCTAAAGTTTATGGACACGAGAGGAAAAATATTTGTTTCCGTTTTATTACGCATTAAAACACTCGTACGACTGGTATTTTCTCTGTTGTATTTTGTTCGGCAGGATTAGTTGGTAAGATTTTTAATTTATCCCAGGACCATCGTAATAAAAGGGTCCTAAAGTCATTACTGGCAATTGCAGGTTTCCCCCAGACGTGGAAAACCTGAAAAACCTGCAATAGTCGTGGAAGGTGGAAAGACCTGGAAAAGTTGGGAAAAAATTTGGGAAATTTAATGTCAAAATTGTTGAACTTTTAAACGCTTAAATGGACTTTGGACAACGTATGGACAGAATTTTTCGGCAGTAAAAATCTGATTTTTCTACAGCAAAATTGCATTTTTCAGGAATAAAAATTCGATTTTCCTGCAGTACAAATCTTACTTTTCTGTGGTAAAAATACAAGTTTTCTGCAGTAAAATTGCATTTTTCAGGATTAAAAATCGCATTTTTCTGCTTTTATCTTTAGCTTTTGCAATATTAAAGCAGTTTGAGCTGGTCAGGGAATTTTTTTTTAAAACCTGGAAAAGTCAGGGAAGTTGAATATTTTATTTGTGGAGGAACCCTGAATTGTGTGTTTGTATACGACGTAGTACGTGTCTTAAAGGTAAGTGTACTCAAATTCCTTCACTCTTACTTGGCAACGTAACGCCGAGTTTTTGTAAGTTTGTAAATCTAGTACTGCGATACAGCTTTTAAGTTTTCAACGGAGCAAATGTTTGGTAAAATTAATTAAATAAATTTATAACAGAGCCTTTCGTGGTGTTCAGATATTTTCGTAAAAAACTAAAATTGTTTTTCCCACCTGTAATCCCGAAAATTCATCACTCGAGGGCTAGAGACATCCCGACTCAAGGTAGCAAATATTTTTAAAGATTATGCAAATGAAGGGATAACGTGGAATGTTTCAAATTGGTATGGGGATTTTACATACTGATTTGCATAAAATTGATTGGAATTAACTTGGATCGAAGTACAATTTGGCTAAATTCATTTGCAGAGTGGACGTCGTGGAGATATCATCTTTGCATAATTTGGTAAGCATTAATTGACATGAATATTCGGTACATTTTATTTAAACTAACGCTGTGTTTTGCCAAGAATAATGCGTCCTTTGTGTGAAATAATCATTGAAACTATCCAACAGTTTTCCCAAAAAATGAACCATTCATTTATGTTCAAGTTTTAACATTAGACGATTTCTGAGAAACAAAAGCTCAATTTTGTTAGCCAATAAAAAGCAATTTATTTTAATTATAGAATCAGAACCTCATACACTTCTAATACTACTCAGATTTTACGAAATCTAAAATTAATATTGAATACAACGCTGAAATGATCACTCGCTCATCGTCTTCCACCCCCATAAATTCAAAACGATGTAGCTCGGTGAATTATGGCGAATTATGAATTATGCTTTCTTGTTACAGATTACAAAAGAGGAGATCAATTTTTAGCAGAGATACAGGGGGCATCGTTATCTTTCTAAAACACCAAACGTGTTAAAAAACAACCGATTTTAAGCCGAGATACAGCCCTTTAAAGTTTTGGAGGCGTGGTAAAACCGAGCTGTCAATCATATTTCGAGGAAATCTTAAAATCGCTGTAACTCCGCTAATAATGACTCGA
>JAQGAE010000510.1:0-35086 GCA_034696685.1 Julus scandinavius | reverse complement strand
TGTGGTTTTATATAACTCCAGGTTAGCTAACTTTTTATTACCTTTTATTTAACCTTTGTTGGTGCAACCGGCCCTTAAACACAGGTTCTACTGACTATATTTTGCTTATCGAGTAATACGTCGTATGCTACTGAAACAATGGTCACTGGTAGTCATACAGTGAATCACACGTTGCCGACGGTCGAGTGGGTTACGGGTTACGTGTCTCGATCCTAAGGTGCTGGGTTCGCTTCCCGGTTGAGGTCGGTGGGTGTTATTCCGGATGGGAGAAATTTCCTAAGTGGGGGCTCTTTCGGATGACAGTTTAAACCAAGGTCCGGTGTAGATTGATTGGACTTTAAATATCCCAAACGAGGGGATGGAAGTCCCCCCACGTAAGCAAAATGCCCAGGTAGGTGATGAAGGCACATCCGTTGGCGTTGGTGCAATGGTGCTTAGCCCTCGTGTTGCAAAAAAAGCCCTATATTAAGACTTAACAAAGAATTGCACGTTGTCGAAATTCATATATTAAATCTGCATAAGTCACTTTACTTATAGCTGCAATTTGTTCAATTTATCATTTTCTCTAGTTGCAATATGACGAATGGTCAAATAGTTAAAATAGAATTTATAAGATCCGGTGCAACTGTCAAAACAGAAAATCGTTAACAGTTTATTTGAAAGATTTGCGTATGTTCAACCGAACCAATTAATCGATTCGAATTCAAGGTTATATATCGAGTCAAAAGCAAATTAAAACCAGTAAATCCCTGGTCAACCAAACGCAAAAAAATGAATGGCCTATAGGTCAAGCACGGAGATAGTGCATGTTACATTTGCGACTATCGGTTAGCCAGTTAACACAAACTATGAACGAGTATCTGGCTTACCCTCTTCAGATCCCCTCTCTCGGGGCCGGTGTTCTTCATACTTTAAACCATCGAACAATTAAGCACTCATTTTCCTCGCACCAAATGCGTAAAAAACACCTAACCGACAAACTCATTACTGATATAATGGACACGTACCGAAAACACTGATAACAATAGCGATGACACCTTTTCGATGAGATTATAAGTGTAGATAGTTACGTCACTGCTTCACCTGAAACAAAAAACCAACTCTTCCACTGTTTCACAAGATGATATACTCGGTGTCTTCAATTGAGGTACAAACATGCGCCAACACAATTCAGTTTATCAATGTGAAAAGGCCCTTAAAGGTAATTTGTCGTACCTTTAGCTATTGTTTAAGAGCAATTTCTTTAATCACAAAAGCTGAACAGCTTTTAATACTATAGTGAGAAATTAATGCAGCATGGACATGGTTTAAATTTTAGTTAAAAGGTTGTCTGGAGTATATATATATATACCAGGATTTACTTCCATTTCACCGCTTTTAAAAGCAAAAAAAAAATGACTCAAATGTTTTAAAAAATAGTACAATTTTATTTTCGAAAATTAAATTTTCTAATAATCCGGATGCAATATCAAGATACTTTCATCGCTATTTTGAGTCGCTATTTCGCTTGAGAAATATAGTATAAACATCAAACATTTGAAATTGTGACAAAATAATTATTTATGCATGTAACTCGCCTGTTTTTTCAAGCAGTGTTAATCATAAAACAATATAAACGCCTTACCTATTACTCTATACACGTAAAGTTCAAATCCAGTACAAACGTACTAGGTATTGCAACATGTATCACTGAAGATGCTATTACTCCCACTGTCAGTAGTTTACGAAGTATACCACGGAAAACTCACAAATTTTGGAGTTTGAATGGCACCAAAAAGGTGTTGAATCACATCTAAAATGATCGCAAGGATAAGTAAACCGGGTAACATGGTATCAATTAGTTCATTTATGCGGTCATGAATCAAGTGGAAAACGGGGGCGGATGTTATAATCATTAATTACTGGAATTTAGAGCGAACACGGTGAATGTCCATCAACGGATAAAACGATGACGTTATCCAGGCATTTGCAAAAACTGGCTCTGGTCAAAGACTTTCATCGATTACGATTACAAAATTCTGCACCCTGACAATGAGACCTCAGATGAGTTTATAGGTCAAGGCGCTCAGTGCTCACCGCTGGGAAGATTTGGCAGTATCGGCTGTGGAAACATTTTACGCGATTATAAGCTTGTTCTTAACAATGATTTTATCTGCAAAAAATAACATATCATACAGTACAGATATATATATATATATGGTAACATTTTGACATTGTTTGCAAATAATTTCAAACAATCCATAAGTTGTACAGGAAAAGCATTAAACTGGAGATAAATAAGAAATTTCCATCAAACTAACCCTACAATGATGGAACGTCCTGTTTTTATCTCAAACATTTCGCACTTCACTTGGAAGTTATCACGACAATAACTGACCGATATAACTTGCTTTGTTCTAGCTTTCTCAAACTGTAATTAGAATTCTTACATCACTTCAAATGTTTCACCCTATGTATATGAAATCTCCGAGAAGTGGTCACTGCTGACCGGATAGAAGAAGATGAAGCATTCCAGGGTCGGCTATATGCTGACTATATATGATTACACTATTATTGATGTTTTCCACAGTTGATTGCAGGCAAATTCCATGCAGGATAGTTCCACCCATGTAACACATCATCATTGGCCCAATGTCTATTTTTAGTTGGCACTGTTGGCTAAATGTTGGCCGTTGGTCTTGCTACAATGGGCCATCATTGGCATAATCATGGTATGCCAATCATTTAAATTTCTTTGGCAAAATGAGTTGGTCCATTGTTTAAAACATTGTGATTAACCAATGTTTGGACAAATTAACATACATGTTTTACTAAAAAACATCCATAAAATGTGTTTGTCATTTTTTGTAAACTACATATGTATTTCCAATTGTAGGTAAGAAAATTGACATTTAGTTAAAACAATTTAAAATAAAAAAATTTTAATAAATATTTAAAAAAATGAAATAACCATATATACGTGTGTTTATTAATGTAGTAATTATTGGATTAGTCAACTAAACAATAATAGAAGCAGTAATTGAAATGTATAAATAAGAATAACATTTAATTGTTCTCATCTTTCTTTCCATTATGCATGGCAAGCCATACTTTAAAATGGAGCATGTTTGCAGGTGGCATTTCATACACTTTTCATTCGTCTTCATTAGTTATTCAACAAGTACATGCATGGTGAATAGCACCAGGTAAGGTAACATAATCGATTTTTTTGCAGTTTTGGTAAATTATTCTCAATTAAATAAGCTGTAATATGAATTATAATTTAGGTAAGTACATGGTAATATTTGTGTCCAAATCTGAGGCAGAAGGATTATTGTTAAAGCATATAAGCAATGGACACCACATATATAAAAAAAATGGAAAAAGCAGAATCCATAACATATCATTAAAAATCTTCTATATGATGCATTTTCTTTAATTATAAATAAATTTAAAATATGAAAGTATATTTACTAAAAAAAGTATAATTTAGTTAATATATAACAATATATTACATAAAAAATGTAAAAAACACATTTTTAATTATACAAACTCCATTCTGCATTTTCCTGTTTAATTAATAACAAACCTAATTGTACAAAAGTTTATTATGCTTTTATAAGAAAAAAAGGCATTTAGATTAAGTCCTATGTGTTATAGAAAATGTAAACATCTTAATATTCTTTCTATTAGCCTGGAAATTATATATCAATTAAGTGTAATCCAAACTTGCCAGAAAGATCCATGGTTTGCCAGATTGCTAAGGTGATTCACATTGTTAGATTACTGGTAGGTTTACAACTTTAACTACTGTACTATACTTTAAATAGTTACTGTTTTGAAAATACTATTACTAGGTACAAATTAATTAGCAGGGAGAACACCAAATATAACTTAATTCATGCACTGCCAAACTGATAAATTTGGTATATGAAGCTTATGCCAGCTTGATTTGTTAATATTTGTGTTTTTGTACTTTCTGCTTAATTGTAGGTCTAAATGAACAACAGAATTAAAAATAGGTAAATTTATTTTTTTTGGTTTCTTTGAAAGAACCACTTGGTCTGCATTAAGATTTTATGCCGTATTAGATAAGAGTCCAATTTCCAGTTGTTGTGAAATGGAAAGTTTTAAATATGAATATCTTTCAAAACATCAAAAATCAAGGCACATTAAAGTGTGGTGGATAAAGATTTACAAGAAATACAGAACTTTGTCATTTTTCAGGTATGTTTTTTTGGACCAGGCGGTGGCAATAACGCAATGCACTGTGTAAAGAGGATTCTTGCAAAGCTGATGGAAAATCCTTTCGCAAGAAATTACAACTGGCAAGGAAGGGGATACAAAAATTCATTTAAAGTACTGAACAATATATGCATGCTCATTTATGGTAAGCTGTTGTAAATATTTAAACCTTCAAATTTGTTGTGATACATGTTTGAATTGTTATATTTTACATATATTTTATTTTTTCAGATGCTACACGCTTCAACAGTGAATTTAAGGCAACATCTGATGCTACAATTGAAAGTGTAATAAAACGTTGGTTTCAATGTGCTATTGCTTGTGATGACCGCCGTGCAAAGCGTTTGAAGATAGCAGCAATAGCTCCTGAAGAATTAAGTTAAAAAGTGAATAATATTAATTGATTAATTGTTATTAGTATTTTGCATTGATTTTTCATGTTACAAGTTCAATACATATTTTAAATAAAATTATGTTAAATGAATAACTTTTAACATACATTAAATTGTGGTCAAGCATGCTATATATATTTATGTGCAGAAATTTAAAATTCAAATTAATTAAAGTTACAAAAAGGATTTCATTACATATATTTCAAACTCATCAAATGAATCCATCAGTATATGTTTTGGTTGGCACTTCATTAGTTTATATTCATTAGTGGTGAATATATGTATATATATAATTCAAAATGATTGAAATTCTGAAATATCATTGGCTTATGAATGGCAAACAGTAAAAGAAACACTGGTTTATGATTGGCAAATAGTAAGTAAAATGTTAGCTTAAGATTGGCAAAAATTGAAACCAATGCTATTTATACATTGGCCCTGTAAAGTCGTGCCAACCTTTCCCCGGAAGACATTTCAGCATTGGCCCTACATATGTTGCCATCCAAGGGCTAATAAGTTTTTCGTTGGCAGGCAGGTGTTTGCCCAGCACCGACCAACGTATTTGTGTTACATGGGCAGTATAAATAAATAAAGGTAAACTATTGGCGTTTATTAAGGATGAAGGGTAGTTGCAATTTTAAGAAAGGCTGTTGGGAGTAGTATATAGAAAGCCATTTCCAGGGCCGTTTTTGGACGTCATTTACAAAGTCACTGCAAACACCTTCATACAAACTTTTTTTAAACATTTTTTATTTATGTCATTTAATTTTTTAATATAAATTGCATAATTTTGTAAAACATTTCCCAAATGGAATTTTTAGCTTGAAATGTTGATTTTAGAGAATTGTAAAAACAATTTTAAAAATCTTGATTTTTTGACAAATATTTTTGTTTAAAAAAGCAAAACCTTTTAAAAGAATTCAATCTTAACCATCCTCCTGCTTCTCTTATCCAGTTTGCTGCATGGTCACCAATGTAATAAGCGATAAAATCACAAATAAGTATAACTTCATGTTGATTTGATATTTTGTTTCTATAATCTATTGCTAACTGGTAACAAAGTGCAAGCAGAGATAATATTTTACCCCAAGTAATGGCCTCTTTTTCGGATTCTTCATAGCAAATACAGCTTAGGTTGATTTGGTGTTTGTCGACCGAAGATTGCCAAATGGTTTTCATTCTGAAATTTAAAATTATTGCATGTTTTTCAGCAATTTGTTTTAAAAGAAGCAAAACAGTTATTGTATGTTTTGACTAAAAACATGGATGAATGATAGCTGGTTTGATAGGATACAAATAATGTAAAATATCTCCAACAATTAAATTTACTTCATTTTTTTCAAAATAAGAATTAATTTGGCTTGCAACTGTTACAGACTTTATCATTTTTTTAACAGACATCCTACCTGGTCAAATTAAATTATTTGTTGCTAAAAAACATTTTATTATATTACCTTCATAGATTGTTGAGGATACATTGGACGAGTCATATTAGACATCTGTTGATTAAAGCTTAGAACATATCGATCATTTGTGATAAAGCATGTATCAGAAAATTGTGACAATATTCTGCACATGCTAACACATGAACATCGTTTTATTATATAAAATGCACAGTATTTTACACACCACTGCTGTTTGGTAGTGTAGAAGTTGCTTTAGATTACTCTGCCAGCATATGCTATTTCGTGGGGTGGTAACCCATATCTATCGAAATATTCACCATTTCTAATTGAGTCGAAATAAAAAGTAACCCAAAGTGAGCCAGGTTCACTGTGTTTGTCTAAGTTTATAATAACACATTTTTGTTTAGTATTATGAGGTATTTAATCACTGGCTAAAACACCTTTGAATAACTTTTTAGTTGCACTGTGATGATATAACAATATTTCCAATTGTGATGTATTTATTTCTTAATAATCAGTAGTAACATTGCGTGACTTGTCTATTTCAATAATGTATTGAAAACTGCAAAGTCGATGAGACTTTTATTAGAATCAAGAGGATTTTCAAATTTCATATTTATGCACACTGATCCTGATTTTATCAAGTTAAAATGTGTACCATCTAAAGCACTTTGATCAACCGTCAAATCTAATGCATACCCTTACAAAAATATCGAAGTATCTTTAAAGTTTCCGTTGATGAATCTTTACAGATTACCTATTAGGCAACCTCTGTCTCTTTTGCAGTGGCCCTTAAAAGGGTCGTTTTTCTATTGTTTCTTCTTATTCTCACTGGACTGTATACTACACTATGGTGTAGTATCTGTATGCTACTCTTTGCTGTAGTCTATCCTCTGCAGTAGTCTTAACTGAGAATATCCTGTGCAGTAGTCTGGAGGCAGTGAACTTGTAGTGAGCTTGATCAGAAGTGAGAAGAAGAAACCTTGTCAAAAACAATCAAACAAAAAACTACTGCCGTTAACCCCTGCCCTCTTGTGGCCACTTTTGGCAACTGCCATAGTGGTGCCATCTAGTGTTGTGTTTGGGCCACGTCACCTCGGTGCCAAGATGTGTTTTCTGAACACATTCCCCCATTGGCACCTAATTGTGTCGTTTCTGTGTCCGGGCAAGGTATGGAGAAAGTTCCCAGAGTTTCTGCCTTGAAGTCCGTTTTGTGAAGATGTTGGCCAGATTTTTCTTCGTGTTAACATATGAGGCGGTGAACATCTTGTTTCCATACCTTTCTTGAATAAATTGAAGTTTGATATCTATATACTTTGTAAGGGTATTGGCAACATCATTCTTGATGTTTACGACGGCAGCCTCATTGTAAATGTAAACGTGTGGGGCCGTCAGCACGAGTCCTGTGCATGGCTTGGTTTCATCTAAAACCCTCTTCAACCAGATAAGTTTCTTTAACAATTCAATGGCCGCAGTGAGCTCTGCCTCCATGGCTGAAACAGTGACCAAAGATTGCCTGGATGAATGCCAGAGGATTGGTGTGGAACCGATGAAGACGATGTCACCTGTGATCGATCGCTTGATCTTGAAATCCGTAGCACAGGATGCGTCCGAGTAGGCACAAAACCGAGGTGGATCACTAGTGGCTAACTGCAATGACAGCTCCTCTGTCTCAATCTCACGTAGTTGAGGCCTTGAGCTAAAGCATTCCAATGCACAAGCCCCGGTTCCCTACAGAAGCGAGCCAGATAACAAATGGTGATTCGGATATCTGGTCTTGTGTGCCGGGCCAGATATATCAGGCATCCAATTAGGCTTCTGTAGTGGTATTCTGGTCCTAGGGGCTGGAGTCCTTCCTGGTGAAAAATTTTAATGTCCGTGCCCAGCTTGAATGGTTCTGCTACTTTCCTAAATGGAATATTCGAAAACATCTCCCCAATCTTCTTGATATAGGGTCGCTGATGCATTTGGATCAATCCATATTTCTGTAAATCGATATCAAGGCCTAGAAATTTCTGATCAGGCCCAAGGTTCTTTATGTCATATAGCAACTCTACATTTTAGATGATCATGATTTCACTACAGATAAGGTTAAGAGGGCTTTACTAGCCGAAGCCGAACATCTACAGGAAAAGATAGCCCGACCTTCCAACGGAAAAGATCCAATAGATGCATGTTTTGGAATTGCTACACTGCGATGTTTGGGGACCTATTTCCACTTCATCATACAGAGGTTCAAGATATTTCCTGTGCATTGTCGATGATTGTTCAAGATAAGTTGCCATTTATCCCATGAAGAATAAGGGGGAAGTATTTGATCACATTGGCAAATACATCAAGGATATGGAGAGGCAGACAAATTCCACCGTGAGATGGATTCGGACAGATCAGGGCACAGAATTCTGCAACCAGAAGATGGAGTCTTTCCTGGCTGATCTGGGCATCATTCATGAGAGGACCAATGTCTATTAACCTCAACAGAACAGAGTCGCGGAACGACTTAACCGAACACTGTTGGGCATCGTTCGGTCTCTCAGAAAGGATGCCTTCAGGGTAAAATTTCTACTAACCGCAGCATACCTCTACAATCGCTACCCTCATAGGATTTTGAAGGATGCTACGCCTTTCGAGTTTCGGTATGACAAGACGTCATCGGTGCGGCATCTGAGAAAAATCAGAAGCAAGGCTCATGTCCAGATACCGAAACCTACATGAGGAAGTAAATTGGAAGACACTGCTGAAAAGGAAGTGGTCATCGGCACTGCTCTTAAATCCCGTGGTTGGAGAGTCTGGTGTCCCTCGCTATGAAAAGTGGTGGAATCCACGATCGTCACCTTCGACAAGAAATCATGTCACAAGCCGGAAAAAGGAAAATCTCCCGAGAAACGTCGACGTTCTATTCGTGTCAAAGAAATGCACGACAAGAAACACCAAGGGGTTGGACGTCAACAGATCAATTTTTGGAGCTATTTTTGGACTGATTCCACGACTACCAAAGAAGAGAAGTATTAAAATTCAGACCATGCCTTCAAAGTTGCAGCTGAACAAGTCTCGAAGTCCACACACATCCCAGCGCCATTGGCTAGGAAGGCAGAGATCCCTGGGATGATAGTACATGGAGGAACCATAAAGACCGTCGCCGGGGGAACATAGAAACCAACTTATGCTGCAGTTGCTTATCTGCCTCTGTGGTCTTCTCAGCGGACAAGCGAGAAGTCCTCTACCGGAGAGTACGTTTCTTGATAATCGACACCGTATCTCTGACGAAACCCTTGAACTACAAGTCTCGACCGATGTCGCTGTACTTTACCGGTAGTGTCACGTTTCCGGATGAAGATCCAGCGTGTTCCCAGAACTTTTGTGGTCTTCTCCCTCTTCACTCGCTTGTAAAGATTTCGTTCTTGATGCGTTCGTATCTCGTCTCTCATTGAATTCGCCCAGTTGACTGCATCATCCGCCTGCAATGCATCTTCGTACGTAATGGGATCAGAAACGTCCACATGGTAGAACTCTACCCCACTGCACACCCAGAAGAGTTGATGCGCTATGTGGTCATAAGTGGGGGTCAGTCCATCCAAAATTTAAAATGCCAGATCGTCATCCGAATATTTTCGCTTACTCTCGTAAATCCGCAGCTGCCTTCTCCACACGACAGACGTACATCTCCATTGTTTTATCGTGGGCCATAGAAATCTGGAAGAACCTTCTCCTAAGCGCAGCAATATGCGCACGGGTGCTCGGCTCGAACGTGTTCTTAAGGATGTCCCAGACACCTAAAGGCATGGTCACATCGGTTACGAGTTGCTTAACATTGTCCGAGAGGGACAAGTAGAGCAATCCCAATGCTTTTGATTGCTGCTTCCTGTAGGTCTTAAGTTCGTCCTTGAAAGCTGATGTCAAATCTGGGGTTTTTTCAGTCCTGTCAATGGCTTTCGACAGATCCTTTGAGGCAAGAAGCTTTACAATGTCCAATTTCCATGTGTGGTAATTTGGTCCATGGAGCATCTCAGTTCGGAAACTTTTCTTGGTTGTCATTGTAAATTTCAAAACAAAACTGACCGATCGGTAAAGATGACAGGGTTACCCAGTTGTAGGTCAATCTGTTAGCACACAGCACAGCTCCTGGGCGCACAGTGGAAGCGTGCTGGGACCATAACCTTGTTGATAAATATTTACAGATTACCTATTGGGCAACCTCTGTTTTTTTTTGGTGGCCCTGAAAAGGGCCGTTTTTCTTTTGTTTCTTCTTATTCTCACTGGACTGTATACTACACTATGCTGTAGTATCTGTAGGCTACTCTCTGCTGTAGTCTTGACTGTAGACTATCCTGTGCAGTAGTCTTAACTGTAGAATATCCTGTGCAGTAGTCTTATGCAGTAGTCTTAACTGTAGAATATCCTGTGCAGTAGTCTGGGGGCAGTGTACTTGTAGTGAGCTTGATCAGAAGTGAGAAGAAGAAATCTTGTCCAAAAGCAATCAAACAAAAAACTCCAGATATTAACCCTTGCCCTCCGGTGGACACTTTTGGCAACTGCCATAGTGGCGCCATCTAGTGTTGTGTTTGGGCCACGTCACCTTGGTGCCAAGATGTGTTTTCTCAACAGTTTCAAATAGGTGTCACAGTAGATATTTTTGGGGTTTCATAAAGGTATCTTCACAGGTATATTTATAATTGGGTGCAAATGATACATCTTGGAGGTTTCATCAGAGAAACTTATGAAAGTTTTATTTTGGTATCCATTAGGTATAAAGTGCGAACCTTAAATTTCATTTTGGTATCTATTAAGTATAGGGAGGAAACTTATCAACATTTCATTTTGTTAACCTTTAGGTATTAAATTAGATTACACTATTGTTACGGAGGGTATAAAAGTAGACCAATGCACATTAGTGTGCCACTCTGCACACTCCTTTACTTCGCGGTAAGGGTTATAGATGTAGATGTACACCATCCGCCTGGCCGGTTCTTTGGTTTGGGAATGTGTAAAATTACATCATTGTATTTTTTGGGGAGGGGATAGGGAAATTATATAAAAAGTAACCCTCCCCCTCTTCCACTTTGGTAAATGTTTATTTCATCCCTTTCCTCGTACCTCTTCTTTAGCAGTATACTGTCCACTACTCAACCCCCATTAACTCTCCTTTAGTAGCTCGTCATGATTGGGTGGTATTGCACCATGAAGGTTGGGAGTCAGCACGTAGTTGGATTATTTAAGACATAAATTAAATCCAACATTAGGGCCTAAATTAAGCATAATATACTACAGCCTAATTAAAGCCCATTTATGGCTTGGGTTACCTTTAATTGGGTATCCAGACCATCCTTCCTAAATTATGTAGTTCTAAAGTTTCATTTAGAGTTGCTATAGCATCAAGCTATAGCAACAGTTATCTATTTTCAACTTGCAGCTATAAACAAAATTATAGAGGATGGTAGTATTGTTTAAATTTTCAAAAAAACTCATAATTAAAATTAAATATGTGTAAATATGTGTATTCATAATCAACATAAGCTTTTTATTTGTTTTCATAAAACTTTTAATTTTTGTACACTATCAGCACATTTTTTGCTAAAAGAGAGATCAAACTTGCACAACTTACTACTTGCATGGAACGGTGGTTTCTTTACATACTTATATAGCACCTTACTGAAACTTTAGCTAAATGTAACATTTCATTTATTTGATACATAATTAAGATAAATCAGCACCCAATCATATCATTGTGAATCTTTGTCCAACACTAATTGTGATTGCTGTATGCTTTTAACAGTGTCTTTAAAATGCCGTGTAATAAAATTCACTTGTCGATTTTGTGGGGTAATTCGTTATTTAAAAGAATAACCCATATGGAAAATAATATGTAGATAATATATAAAATATTTGCTTAAATATATGAGTAATATGCTAAATATGTTTCAAAATTTTCAGAATATATATTTACAGTATACAAGTTGTATGACAAATATATTGTAAAAATAAATAGTTGGATAATATTCCGAATATTTTTGTCTGCCGCAACTAATTTAGGCACATTTTAGTGTGCCACAACAAATTTAGGCAAACTATTGCATATCACAATTGTGTTACAATTCGTGACTAAGATAATATTTATATGTTTAGTTGCATACAAACTTGAATTTATACCTTTCTCAATTGGTAGTTAAGAGGTTAAGGTATTAAGCTGGGAACTCAGAGTATGTGGGTTTGATATTTGGGCTGATATTGGGCTAATTTCTAAATATGTTCCATATATTACTAATATATTTTTAAAAAATGTATATTTCCATGTCTATTTTTTCCATGTTGGATAAATTTTTTTGACATTAACCAGAAATCAGTGTTCAAAGTATCTTTAAAGTATATATATTATTTCACTTCAAATTTTTTTATGATTATAGACATTTCTGCCACAACTACATCTGAAACCTAAAAATACATTGAATGTGAATGAAACCTTATGATGACTAAAAAAACCTAAAAGAAACCTTGAAACATTTTATTGCTAAGGTTTCAAATTTTTATACCTTTAGGAAACCTAAAGAATACCTTGATACTTACTGGATACTATAAATTAACTAAGTTGATACCTTATATTTTTGTATGGGTACAGTGTACACCCAGCTCCATATTCTAAATAGAAAATTTCTCGTCCAACGCTTCCATAATTTTTCCCAGTTGCCTTAAAGAATTTTTGGTATGGTTTCAACTATTCATTAGAGTTGAATTTAGGTGTAAAAGGAATGCTCAGATATTGTGCACCATCAATATGAACACAGAGAATCTAAGTTCAGATGTTGAAAATGAAATGTACTGCCATTCTTGGCAGTACTATTAACCAATCCCATCATAATAAATGTAGGTTGAGGTCCTAAAAATGCATTGGGTATATCAATTTCACATAAACCTTTTCCAACACTAAATGTGCGGCATTCTGTACGGTTTATAGCATATTTAAATATAGTTTCATCAGCACTTTTAGCATTTGCCTATATAATAGATGAACTAACTGTTACTTTATGCGCATAAAGAACAGCAGTAACAATGACAATTTTATATTTGTTTTTATCAGCATCTGCAACTATTAAGCAAAACTCTGTTTGCTTGAAATCATTTTTATGCGAACATCAACATCAATTATGATAAGTTTTTCTTGCTCACAAATGTTAAGCTTTAATCTTCCCATCATGTCAATCTTTCCACTTTTTTAGCTCGTGTATATCTTTTCCTTATTTCAGATCCTTCTTGAGCTTTGGTAGGATCATTCTCAGCAAGTGACTTATCTTTTTAATACATTTCAGCACTTATGAAAGATTTTCCATTAAGCTGTGGCGATGATATTGTTGTTTTAAAGTTTGCTATAAATGGATATTCTTGGTTACTGGATGTAATCTGCTTATCTCCAAGATTCATGGAAACTTCACTAAAAAAGTGTGCATTAAATTTTTAGAAGGTACAACTTTTGCTGCATCATCTGGTATATTGTTACCATTTTCCAATAAGATTCTTGCAGTCAGATGCAAATATGCATTTTAAAGGTCTAAGTGGTCTTCACCACTTCCAGGTATAAAAAACTCTAAATGATTTGTTCTTTGTTTTGCTGCAATTGAAAGCAAAATGAAATCTTTGGAACTTTGTATACAAACATGTGTTGGTGGTATAATATAAATGTTGACTTCGCACTTTACAGCTTTGCTGGACAAATGATGTGGAAAATAACTCATTATAATGAAAACGTCGGATTTGTTAACTTTTCGCTTTTTGGTACACTTTTTTGAGTGATTGTTTAGGTATCTGACGCTGGCGTTTTTTACCTATTCTATTCATTATTTTTCCTCTGCCTACAAAGGAATTGAATACATTTTTTCCAGTTTCAACAACTCGTCGTTTTGCTGATTTGCCCACATTTTGATAAGCTTCCATTTCAGATACAATATTCTTTCCTGTATTAAAAAGATGCTTTGCTAGACTTATTCCACTTTATTTTAAAAGGGGACAGCAATATGAAAGAGATTAGAAAAAATCCATGTCCTCTTTGATTACGTGATCCACTATAAAGCAGAAGACCAAAAGCTGCTTGTTTACTGTAATAACTGTAGAATGGATATGCTGAATTAGAACAATGATAATTAACTCTCATTTTTTATTATTTAAAATAAAGATGGACATCTCTGTCAGAAAAATGAATTTTCCTACTGTTGGGAACGAGATTTCCTGCCGACAATGCAAGGTCATTCAACATTTTTTGTTGCATTTTTGTTATCGGTTTTTGCTTTTATGACCCTGTACACTCATCCTTGAACCCATGTTGGACATTGGTTGCATGCTAATGGGACCAAGTCGAACCTGAAGGCCACGCACTGCATAATTAGTGCATTCCTTTGCTACTGACCTAGTATAAGGGATGCTGTATTAACTAACAAAGCTTAGTTGTCGTTCAGTTGCCATTTGTCACTCTCCGGTACTTAGCGGGTGCAGTTACGATCCCTGTGTAATGCTCTTTGCTTAATTAGTTGTAAATAAACAAGTGATAAATTTCCTCTACAAATTCAACTTGTGAACTTGCATGAACACCTACCTTACATGCCTCTTATATCAATATCTATTATATCATTGTAGTGTGGAAAAACAGGCTGGTAATTAGATTGTGAATAACTTTTTGTTACACGTATTCCATCCTTATCGTCAATGTGTACAGTACGTAGCAGAAGAGCCATAGTATCTCCTATATATTAAGGTTCAAGTAAATTTGTATAAATACTTAGCGAATTTACATCACTCGTGATATTTACCACTTTACTAGCTAACACCATCTTAGCTAGAATGAGTGCATTTTCCAGTACTTCACTATCATCAAATCCTGGCATCGTCATTAAGCGTAGTGAAAATTATATGACGTTAGCACCATATATGTAAACAGTAACTACGTGTGGACTGATCATATGTAAAAAAAACAAATTTTTATCAGATGCCAACTGTCTTAGTACATCATCTGAAGCCTTGTATTCATTCGTCACAACTCCTAATTCCTTTTTTATGTTATATCTTGTAGCTACTATTGATCTTTGATTTGCTTCAGATCATTCAAACTTGTTGTTTCTCGATCAAGAATTTTTTTCTTTGCTGTAGCTTGTGCTTTCAAAGATTCCAGGTGCTTTTGTTTATCATGGGGTACAACGATTACATGTGTACTACTTCATAAACTTTCATTTTATCAGTGTGGGTTTTTTTTAACGCTGCAATTTCACTTTGAAATCTTTTAACTAATATTTCTCGAGACATAATTATATTTCTTGATTCCTTTTTGGCAGTTTAGGCTTTTTTGTAGAATTCTCGTTTTTTTCTCTAGTTGTACAAATGTAATGACATCTAATATTTTTTTATTTATTTCTTGAATAAGAATTTCTGGTTTTTCGTAATATCCTTCATCAATCTATACACTTTTTGTCCATCCAGTCAATCTGTTTGATATATTTATTAAACCTTCGTTTTTAATAATGTTATCCCAGTTCCTCAGAAAGAATGCCTATACAAGAGCAACTTCATGATTATCAGTTCAGGTTAAAAGAATGGATAGTTTAACTTTGTAATTAGTGTAAGACAGTACACCAAGTTCCGGTTAAAAGAACAGGCTTTATTCACGGTCCTGAATGTCGAATATATGCCTCGCATATAAGTAATTCAAATTTCAACAGCACAATGGTGATGGGTGCGGCAGGTCAGTCTTTGATCTGCTCGGCTCGTTGGCTCGCCTCTGTGTGTCTTTGGTCCTTCGAATACTTTGGATCGGATTCACGAGGCCGAGCTGTTGTTTCAAGTTATTCTTGGACGCTCCTAGAAAGTCGGGTATGTTCACTGCTTGGCACATCTGCTTCTGTCTTGCACTGCTCGGCACATCTGCTTCTGTCTTAATGGAAAATGATCAATGGCAGCAACGGTTAGCGTGTGTGGTAAGGTACTCTCGGGTTTGGGAAAGAAATTCTTCAAAGGTCTTGGCTTATGCGGTAAAGTGATTATCATTGAGGGCAGGTATGGTTAGTGTGGGTTTCTTGAGGCAATATGGGTAGGCACACGGCAGGATTCATCCAAATTTGTCTGGGAAATTCTTTGACAGTTTCTTCTGTTTTTTATCTTCTATACTGCACTTCTGTTTTGGTCTGGCTATCTTCTTTCTTGTAGCTCCAACTCCAGTCTAATCTTCTGCCACTCAGCTTCCTCATTGGGCTATCCTCTATCTTCTTGCGATGGATAATAGGTAATGAACTGCACTTACGATTTTTGGCTCGATCCTGAATGTCCGTTGGTTCATTTGGGAAGAAGTTTCTTTCTATTCTTTTTCCAGTCTCAGGTATTCACAGCTTTTCCCTATGACTGCTTCTTCTTCCCAGATCCCAAGTTGATAATTTTATTCCTTGTTAACTCGAGTCTTCTTCCCTGATTCACCCGTCTGTACTTCCCTGAGTCTTCGGCTGTTCTGCCCCGATTCATTGTTCTGGTTTATTTTCTATAAATCATCGCCACCTGGCGGGTCATTTGTGGAATGCTGATTAGCGATTTTTTCCTTTCCAAAGGTCGTTGTGTACGTGATTTAATTCATTTTTAATTGCCCTGGCAATTCGTACCATTGGCACCTGGCTGCGTGCCAAAGCCAGTTTTCATTAAGTTACAGTAAGTGCACAGCCTTGGGGTCAAAGTCTGGGTACCAAATCACAGCCTGTGATTTTGGTGGCCTTACAATTAGTATGAGTATTATCTGGAAATAATTTACTGCTGCTGTTACTTGGTAGTTCAACATAGAAATTATCGGGTGTTGCAATTTTCTAGTTGAAGAATATTACTGGCTTTAATCCAAGAGTTGTGTTTATCGCTCTAACCTCTCTACTTAACAAGTAGTTGTCGATTTTTTCCCTGTCCACTTTTTTCAATCACTTTGTCAATCTGCCACAAGTCTTCATCAGTTTTAGAAATCTTTTGCAATTCTTCATCATAAAATGTACTATTAATTATTTTGTTGTTTATATCTTTTAAAGTATATAGATCTTTATGTAGTTTTGAAAGTTTTGAAGCAATAGTAAAAGCTTCTTCTGTACAGTTAGGAAGATATCCTTTTTAAATGGCTGCCTTAACTGTGTAATTTGTACTGTGTCATTCACTTTCAACTTGCCATATGTCTTTTTAAGTGGTGGGAATAAAGCTTTATGCACTGTTTCTGAATTAACCGTATTCCCTTCACGAGGTGCCATTTTGATACCTAGATGATAGGAATTGTTATATCCAGACATAAGATCGTGAAGTATATCCATATAGCGATAATTCACCACCTGCATCAGTTTGAATCATTGTTCGCTGTCTGCCCTTGCTTTATATTTTTTCAATAGCTTACAAGATATCAGGTGCAGTTTTATTTTGTAATGAAATTGCCCAAGCATACTTTGAGAATATATCAATACAAGTTAATAAGTAGTTCATACCATTGATATATTTCTGATGCATTTGCTTGTCCACAAAGTCCATTTGCATCATCAATATGGATTACTAATGTTTGGTTTCTTGTAAAGTGATGGCATACTGGTTTGTGAAGTGTGTATACATTCTGCAACTATAGCCATTCTTGAATCTGCTTTTGAGTAAACTTGTTGTTTGTTGCCCGATGTAAGTGAACAAAGACACCTAGTGCTCCTGTAGAATTTGGTGATAGTAGATATTGTGCAAAACATTATCTAATTCCTCTCCTTCCATACTATTGAGAATTTTTCTCTAAGAATTTGATTTACTGAATGTTATGGTTTTGTTAATATCTTTACTGTTCTTCTAGATGGAAGAGCAGCTAATGCTAAGTCGATGTATCCCATTCCTTTCATGTATTGCTTTAGGTGTGGATCAAAATATCAATTTCTTTGGTGTACCAGATTTGATCATTGAATCAGTAAAAATGTTCCATACAGCTGCATTAGGTTGTTTTTTCAACTTTTTTAATGTAAACTTAAGTTGACTTATACAACTCAAATTATATTTTTAAATTTCATAAACTTTTTGCAAACATAGTAATTTTAAAGAATAAGGATCAACATTTTTCTTTCGACTTTCATATTTTTGTAGTCGCTCATTTACTTTTTCAATTTGTCTAGCATTCTTTAGATCTATCACTCCTTTTCTAAACAGTGACTCATTCCTAATTTAAATGGTCTGGGAATATCTCTTGCATTCAAAAATGTTGTGAGACAATACTAGCCATGTCTGTGTATAACAGTTTTAAATTTGATCTACATTTTCTTTTTAAATAATTATATTAGAAACAAGACATAATTAATTTTGAAATGTCTAGTATTTTAAATCCTGTATAAATTGGCTTGTTCAAACATGCATTCCACTGTTTCATTAAAAAAACTGATAAATTTGAATCAAGTATACAAAAAGTTACAATGTTTGGTTTACTCAAAAATGTTTTGGATCGTTTTTTATTTGTAATAAGTTTAAGTTTTACTCTTTTTCTCTGATTTCCATTGTTTTTCCAAAAACTGAGTTGTTAATTAATTTAAAAAAATCTTTTTAAAATTGTTTTTAGCATGTTTTCTATGAACTATATTTTATTCAATATATGGCTTTAGCCATGCTCCTTGAACAAACAATAGAATTCTGTGGATTTGGGTTATTTTTAAACCTGATTTCACATAATATTGTAGATTTATATATAGAACAATATATTTCTTTTTGTTGAATAAATTTGGTGTCAGTTACCTTGATTTTAAATTTTAGTTTTTTTTATTGTATAATTAATTCATTTAATGCTTTGAATTGAAAAGGTGAAAGCATATCTCCATTAATGTCCAAATGTTCTGCACACAAGGGATAATCATTATTTCTTTCATGTAATGAAGCAGGATATTCCAAATGTACTTCAAGAATATAGCCTTACATTGCATCAGGTATTACTGCTTCTAAATGAAATTCTTTGGTTTTATTTTCATTTAACCATTGGAATGATTTCATCGGCATTGACTTACACATTACAGATGCATAAAGTGAATTACAATCCCAGTATCCAATAAATGATGATGGTGATGATGAATGATGATTAGCTTTTTATAACGATAACTACAAATTGATGGACCACCCCTAATACCTTGTTTAATGAACAGATGCATTCCATAATCTGAAAATAACTCTAATTCAACATTTGTGTACTTTAATGCAGCAGACCAAGCAAACATTGGTAATGTAAAATAATGATCATGTCCTAATCCAAAACTTTAAATTGATAAACTTTAATGTTTTGAAATATGTCAGCCAAAAGAATACAATCAACATGTAAATAAAGATCATGATAGCCACCTAGTGGTTTATAATCAAAGGAATTCCAAACCTTGATAACATGTTGATTTAATGTTGATTCTCTTCTGGGATCATCAAGATATTCATATGAAAAAATCCTTTTTTCTCATGAGTTCTACTTTTTTCTCATCTTCGAAATACCCCTTAACTGTAGAACATTTTTCTTTTGGTAGATTATCTGCTAATGTAGCAAGTGGTGTAGACAATAACTGATATGATCTCAAAGAATGTGTAACACAGGGCACATTTTTTCTGATTTTAAGGTTTAATTACAACTTTTACATGCTGCTCCTCTATAATTTGGACCTGCTATATAATGATTATGATCACAAACATTGTCATTTCTTTGCACATATATAACAAAAAGTAGCTCTTTCAATATCATCCTCATCTTTAGCATTTGTATATATATTATAATGCTTCAATGAAGAGAGAAGCTTTTTACTTTGTTTTTTTCAGAGACATAACCATGTCAAAAGCTGCATTTTTTGTTCTTTTACACTTGTGAGCAACAACAGATCCATCATAGTCAATTATAACACGAATAAGAGCAAGGCTCATGTTTTTGATTAAAGTTTGTAAATAATATTTCTGGACTTGGATTTGCTGTATCAATAGGCTTAATGAGACTTTCAAAATTGAAATATGCCACAAAGGGTATGCTCATTGTGTTTGCATATTCACAAAATCTCAATTTTCATTGATTATGTGCTGGTATCCTAACATTTGCAGGTTTAAGTGATTCTCACATGGTGTCATGTAAATCTCGTGCTGCTTGTGAGAGAAATCCTTGGCAAAACCTCAAACAAAAATGAGACTTACATATTAACAACATCTTTACATAATAGCGGTTGATATTTTTTTATCAAATGTAGTGGTTATTGTGAAGCAACAGATTGATTTCTTGTTTTGAGTTTGATTTGCTTATCTGAATAGGAACAACATGTCTGCCATTAAACCCCATCACATTTATCTTTAGATTATATTTCATTTCAAAATATTGAATTTCTTGTATAGGAACAGGACATCTGAGCATTGATGTATCCATTCTATTTTCAAGACATTTATACTTACTAACTCAGTTTGAATGAATTTTCATTGGAAATAGTTTTGCCATTACACACCATAGAAACACTTTTATCAGTATTTTTAATATTTAAAAATTGCACCTTTGTTTTGTATTGATTTTGGAAGTTGTGTTAAACATCCTCCTTTATATGGAATGTATTTTGCAATGCTTATACAGACTTTTTTAGTTAGCTTGATCCTCCAACCAGAACCCTCTTTTACATATGACTCAATACTCCAAAGTATTTTTTTCAATTGAGATATTTACTTTTAATTTTGTGTCATGTGGTGCCATCAGCAACAGCATATTACCCCGGAAATTTGCTTCAGGTGTTTGCCATTCAATTGAATGATTCCCTTGATTATCTTTTATGGTTTTTAGGTTTTTCAAAATGTACATTTAAGCAAAGCTAAAAACATATTCTATCCCTAGTATGAAACATAATTTGGTTAATTTCATTTGTAATATTTCTGCTTATGCAGCTTAGAAATAATGCAGGAACAATTATGTCAGTTGCATTTTCATGGGATAATTCCATCAATAAATTTTAAAAGCCTTATTTTACAGGTTTAAAAAGTGTCTATTTCCCAACTTTAAATTTATGAACATTTCTAAGATGTGCTTCTCATTCATTTTTTTTAATAAAATGTAACTTCCATTAGTTACATTCACCATTTATTCTATTTTCATCATGACCATTTAATAATTGATTGTAATATTCAGCTTACGAATTAAAATCAATGAAACACTGTAAACACTTCATTTTGATTAGAATTAATCAGCAGAAAACTCAAAGCCATTTTCCAGCAAAATTGTCGGTATTGTTCGTAGTACTGTATACAAGTGAGGAAAAAGTCGAACAGGTATACATGCACCCCTATTGAGATTGTCATGCATGTATTGCTTTCAAATGCCGATGTACCTTACAGAAGTTCTTATATTTTAGAACTTTCAAATTCCAATTATCCCTAATTTCGCGATAATGTAATTCTTTAAAATCACTGATTTTGGGTTAGTTTTTTCACTGGTTATGATAATCGCTGCTTCATCCATTGCTTAATCATACTTTCAGCCTTTTTCAAATCTATCTTTTTTTTTTAGCACCTTTTTTTTGTAAGCGATGTTTCATCCTTATCTGCATTTGCAGCCTTGCATTTGATACCTCCAGTAGATTTTAGGAGTTCAGTTGAAAGTTCTTTATCTAACTCGCTAGCCAATGATTGGTTCATAGAAGACTAGGTAGAAAAACTATCTCATAATTTGTGTATAATTTAATTTAAGCTCTCAAAAAGTTTCACTAAAAAATTCAACTAAAGAAATTCCATTGAGATAATAGTTCATTCAAAAAGGTTCTCTCTTAAATAAAAATCTCTCAAGAACAAATATCATTCAAAGAAATATCCAAAAAAAAAATTGCTGAAAAACATATTTTAAAAGTTCTTTTAAAAACTTTTAACATACTTGTTTTTTTATTAAAATATGTTATATATATTGCCAAAAACAAAAGTAACTCCAAATATATTAAAAATTTATCACATATGTGTTTCATCTTAAAAATATTTAGTTTTGGTGTATGGATAAGCATTTATCAAAAAATATACCTCAAATTAAAATTATCACTTAAAAAAATAACTTAAAAAAAAGTTCTCTTAAAAACATTTACCCTACTTGTTTTATTACAAAATGTTATATATATTGCTAAAAATAAAAGTTTTTTCAAAACAATATGTATGCAATATATTTGTAACTATAAATATATTCCAAATTTATCACATTTGTGTTTCATCTTAAAAATATTTAGTCTTGAACCTCACCTTTTGCTTATTTGTATGTTTTTTGTAGAGTCCAGATACAGTTTCATGATTCCAGGGCACTGCACAGCACTATCACAACACTCACTCAGAAGCACAACACTTAGAAGCACTATTCGCAATAGGTTTAGTTTATACTGAGCAAATGTTTAAAATGCTCACTACATATTGGATTTTAAAAAAGTGATTTATTTATCACTTGTTGCTAATAAAATATTCAATTGGGAAAAAGTATCATTATAAAAGCAAGCGATCAAATAGAACACTTTAATATCTTTGGCAATAAAATAAAACCTAAAAACATTTCATAAAAAATCTGCCGACTAAATAAAACTATATTCTTGGTAATGAAATAAATGCTGAAAACATTTCACAGAAAAACATCTGACCCAAGCAAATAATACTATATCTTTGGTAATAAAATAAAAGCTGAACACATTTCACAAAAATACATCTTACCTGAGCAAATAAAACACTTTCATATCTTTGGTAATAAAATAAAAGCTAAAAACATTTTGAGTTGACTACTTTGGTGAGTCCAATGGTTTATGCACCTTTGCTTGAGAAGCACAAGGGAGAACAAAGTTCAACGTTAGTCTAATAAGTCCGAACTGTCTTAAGGCTGAACCAAGTTGACAGTGCAATTTGGAGATACGACGAGGGAAGCAGGCCTCGGAGAGTGATAATACAAGGACTTATACCGTAAGTCTTGTATAAAAGTATGTACTTTAGCTGAAAGTAAAATAGAGTCCAATTCGTTGGTTTTGGTTCTAAGTAATTTCTTTATTGCAAAGGCAGTGACATTTATAAAGGTTAACAGGAGCAGGCGCTCTGTTGACTAGAAAATCATGAGGAGATAGTATTTGACTATCACTCCTTCTCTGTATGTCTAACTTAAGTTTGGGACCCTTTTATATACTATTTAAAGGAATCCCACGTGATCCAAGACCACTAGCATTAGGGGTCGAATGTGCACTTATGACAGCAATTGTGTAAGGACAAGTTAGAGTCGACCCAATTAGCATTTGTCTAACAGGTCCCAAGGGTTTAAGTTAAATCCTTCTGTACATTAATCCCTTTTGTCTTGGGATTAGTCCTAATGGATATTGGACATTCCAATATCCTGATTTTCCCATTTGGGTACTTTAAATAGTTTGACATCTCATTTGAGGCTTAGGCTGAACATAGTCCTATTTGGACAATGGACACATTGGATAGTCCTAGCCTTTCCTAGTCTTTTTACAGAATTCGGTATAATTTGGGTATTCTGGCCTTCCTCGGAAATTTGAAAAAAATTTTAGTGTCAACAATTAGATGTTGAGGATTTAATTAATTGTAATTTATTCAATAAATTCAACACATTTTTTAAAGCATTCCTACCATATTAACATGCTAAGAATTATTTCACATTTGTATATAAACCCAGACTACTACCAAACCCTCTTCTCTACTCTGCATTGAAACATTATCTTAATATCAACAATTTGATATTGAGGATTTAATTAATTGTAATTTATTCAATAAATTCAACACATTTTTGACAGCATTCCAACCATATTAACATGCTAAGAATTATTTCACTTCTGTATATAAACCCGGACTTCTACCAAACACTCTTCTCTACCATGCATTGATATATTATCTTCATTGTCAACCACAAGAAATCCGTAAGTCATAAACTAACAGATAATTGCTACCTGTTATAAAACAATTAATTAATTAATGTAATCAATTTTTATTTTAGTAGTCAGTAATTATGAAGGTTATAGGTCGAGCTCGAGGCCAACGTACTTCTTCATGCACGCTCAAGAAGACGGAAGAGGAAACATGCTCGTCATCTTCGTCTACATTGTTGAAGGCTGACCGCATATTTCGAAACTGCTTCGAGACCCGGAAGTTGCTCTCTAAGCTTGAATTGTTGCCAAAGCTTGGCGACAAGATCCCATGTCTGAAATGCAAAAAAGAGTGTGAGTGGCGCGAGGAGAAGAACAAAGACTACATAAATGTAGCTGCACAATACCCAGACCAAAAGAGAGGAGTAGGAAAAGGAACTTGTCAAGGAGGAGGATACACTTCCAACACCAAAAATACATTTTTGGAGGGCGCTAAAATTGATGAGGACATGCTAATGTTTCTTATGTTATCATTTTTAGCGGAAATTCCAGTAACCACTGCCGCCACTAATGCTGCTGTCGGAAGTGACACAGCGGTAAATTGGTATACTTACTGCCGAGAAGTGTGTGATATTAAGATGAGTCATAGTTATGCTCAAATTGGAGGACCTGGCCTTACTGTTCAGGTTGATGAAACTTTCCTTACTAAAAGAAAGTTTCAGTGGCTGTCGAATGAGAGGAGAGGTTCTTGTAGTTTTCGTCGCTTTTTGTAAAAAAAACAAAAAATGTTTCTTCTTCCACTGCCGAAATAAATCTCTACTAGTGATAATGGAGTTTATTCATCGCTACATCGCAACAGGGACAACAATTTTTTCTGACTGTGCCCCTTAATACCATATTGTTAGTCAGGAGGAGTACAAGCACAGAAGCGTCAACCATAGCTTGAAAGGTCCAGGACGTTTTGTTACTAAAGAGGAAGTAACAATTAAAACTGAAATTGAGAATAGATGGCTGAAAGTAGCCATTAAAAGCCGCTGGACTCACAAACATGTGCGTATGTACATCGCTCAGCGATTGTACTTCCGAAAGTACCTCATCAGAAAAAAGCCTGATGAACAACTTGCCACTTTATTAAAACATGTACGTGACATTTACCCAAGACCTGGAAAAGAGGGCCTCCATCTTAAGGAAATCGATGTTCCAGCTCATGTTCTTCCAGAAGATGAAAACTGTTGATTGGATTCCAGAACTAGAAGTTAAGCAGGAAGAGATGGTATCAGAAGATGCCTGGATGTTGAAAGATTGATTTGTATGCGAAAAACAATACATTTTATAAATAATGAATCGAGATTTAATTGTTAATAATAAAATTTTTTCAAATTTCGTGGGGGGCCAGAACACCGAAATTATACCGTGCTGCTGACACCTGGGATTACATGTGGTAAATGGGATCTTGGACTCGTTCGAGCATCCCGTTGAGGATGTCCATGTTGTGATCCATGATGAGGCAGGTAGGCATTCCAAGTGGTGTCTTGAGTGGTCGTGGTAGCAGAAACTGGTATTCACCGTTCCAGTGTGTGATGCACGATTCATACCGCATGTTGTAACTGCAGTAATGGCAACATTCTTTGCCGTTGAGTGGTCTTGGAAACGTTGTCAGTTCTTTTCAGGCATTATAATTCCGATCTCCAGGTTTTGGGTGGATGTGCGTGGATGTAATGCTCTTGGCCCTGAGACACATGATTTTGGCGTGGTACTGCTGCATAGCAGGGGAACCTTCTTCCAGGTTTTGGGAAGGCTCCATGAAATATTGCCAAAGAATTAGTGGCTCTCTGGTAAACTTCAAGAAGTGGGTCAAAGAATGTCCCGTCCTATTAGTAAATTTCTTAGAGTAGGTGTGTGCTGCGATTTTCTGATCGGCAGATGACAGCGGCTTCTTCGGTGATATTGGTCAATTTTTGGATGGAATCTGTCTCTTGACAATTTTGCAGGCGAATGTAGGACGACGCTTCGTTGATTTGGCCACTATGACAGATGCCATCCTCCTGGGTAACTTAAATACTGGGGCATCTGGACGTAAGGATGGTCCAGGTTGCAGAGAAGGAGATCTCTTCCTTTTGTCCAGGGTTGCAGGTATTTCTTTGGCCATTGGTGAGTCATCAGTGGCTGCTAAGTTGGACTGTTCGAGTTCGGACTGAACAGGTTTAAACTGTTTAGGAGCTGAAGGCTGAACTGTAGCTAGTACAGAATACTTCGACTTCTTCAAAGCAATTAGTAGTCTTGTGAAGAGCCAGGGCATTTCGTGGAGTGAGTCTTGGAGATCTTGCCGACGTTGAAGGCGTGGAAGTTAGTTCGATGATTTCTTCGGCTACTGGATGTGTCGGACTTGGTGCTGGCAGTTAGCTGGTGATTTCACAAGCTTCTTGCGGCGAAATACTGCATTCAAGCACGTTTTCCACGGCTTGTTGATCACTAGCAGTGATCTGTACCACCAGTTGGCAGTCTTCAAGGACGCCGATTGGGCGCTCGGGGTTTGGAGGAAGTCCGAAATCTGACAACTTGATCCACGAGTTGCTGGATGAGTTCGGTTGCCTGAAGATGTTTATGCTAAAGTTTCACATGTTCTCCGATAAAAACTGCTGTGACGTATGCCTCCATAAGATTGGAATATCCCACCGTAGAATTTGGAGGTTGATCACCAGTCGTGACGATCCTCACGATGTTATCAAACGTTGATGGAGGATAACGGACTTGTGGCAATAAGGCGGACAGCGTGTTGGCATTATAGAGTCCTGTGGTAGAACATTGACGTGCCGTATCAAGAATGGCCGAAATTCAGACTTCTCCCGAAAGTTCATGGAAGTCCGAAGTTGGCTGTTGAAGGTGCTGGTTAGCACAATGACTCACGAACTCGTTTAGTTAGGTCCCATCGACAGGCATGTCGTGGGTGTCGATCATCTCACGACTACTCGCAAGTAATCAGTCTAAGTCCGAAGACTGGTCGGCCATGACACTTGAAAGAACTTCGAAAACTCGTAAAATCTCAATTGTTAAAAACACACGTGCTCGAAAGAAACATGGAAGACAAGAGAGGAAGAGTCTAAGTTCACAGAAGCTTAAATAATCTAGTAGGTCAGTAGGCGTGACACTTAATTGAATTAGTGACCTATTGGTCGATTCATTGGGGACGCGTAGGGTCATGTCCATTTGGACTTTGAAATTAAAATTGTGCAGAATGCAGGCACCTGTTGAATGGAATGGGACTGTTATGCGAAGCATGTTAATTGCTTCCTGGTTCGCAGTTCGAACTTGGTCAATGTATTCGTATAGCAGTTCCTTGTTCGTTTGGACTTCGGCGTTATTGTAAAAGTTCGGAATGATTACGTTGATGAACTTTGCACCATGTAAGGATCCTAATTTTTTTTCAACAAATAGTTTGCTGCTCGGCAAACTTTGAACGTCGTTGTGCATTCCTTGTTGTCCTCGTTGAGACATTCTTGATTTAGTTTCTGACATCTCTAAAGTGCGAGATTGTCAGACATCTTTGGACGTAGTCCTGTTCATTAGGATTTATGTCGTGTTGGTGGACGTAGGCCTCAGTAAATTGCCATACTGTGGTGATTAAGTCAGAACGATACTCAGTTATAACAATCCCATTTCGTGGGATACATCTTGTATTATGATGTTGTTGACTTGATCAGGTGGTTTTGAAACTCGACCTGATCTAGTAAGCATAATTATGCCTGTACTTGAGTTCACAAGGTCCTTTTTAGGTGCCATGGACATGTTTTTGGTGGGTCTGCCACGCTTTTTCATACCCTTTTGGTTTAGGGTAGCATCATTATTGGATACTGGGAAAGCAGTGTGTGTGGAAGGTAAGTACGAACTTTTGTTCGTTCTTCTATGTTTCGTCATACTTTTTTGTATTTGGGCAGTCAGTACTAGGTACTGTGCAAGCAGGTGGAATGGTGGTTAAGTCTGAACATTTGTTTAAGCCTTCCTGGAGACTTAGTTCAAAGTATGGGAGTTGTATCGTCCTCATCTTCAGCTTTAGCTAAATCTCTTGCGTTGAAGATTTCAAGTGTCTTGGATCTAAATGAATCCCACACTTCATAAGTAGTGGGGAGATGATTTTGTAGATTAGGTAAATCCGATCTCTTTTGGAGGTTAACTGCAACGTAAAACCCTTGTGTGCAAAACTCTGTGCTTAAGAAGTTAGCCACACTTTATCACTGATCTGATAATCAGAGGTGATTGCTCGAAGATTGTGCTTTAATGTTCGTTCATCCTGTGCTTGTTCGAGTTTATCTCGACATGCTAGGAGTTTGCTGGAAAGTATTTCCAAGAATTCTGAGGACTTGCTCTTGCAGAATAGTATATCATGACAGATGTCATTAAACTACAAAACATTGTCATGAGGTGATCTGGTTGTTCGACTAAAGGTTTGAAAGAAGGCACTTTCTCCAGTCACTGAGCTTGAACTTGAGTTTATAGTCCATCTCAGTTGCAAGATGCTCGTCCTTTGTGTTGTGGGAGTTTTCCGCAGCTATGGAAAGTTTGACTTTTATGCCAATGTGTTTTCTTTCCACAGAATTGCTTGGGGATGGTATTGTGTAATGTCCTGTGTTAGGATGAGGTAATACTGGGGCGCGAGAGACTCACTTCGACATGCGACTTTGGGTCTACAAAAGGGTTTATTTCCATAAAAGATAACAAAAAGCAAAACAACTAAAAGCAAAATTAAAGCATGCGGGTGGCGACTTGCCAGCCCCGAAAAATAAAACAAACGAGATCACGTCAGTGCGCACTTTAACCCAGTTTCTGATTCGGTTCACTGGCTGACCCGAACTGCCCTCTCTGTCTCCTCGAACCTCCCAGCAAACCTTGTATTGGAATGCTGGTCAGCTCGGGGTCACAGAGAGGGTTACAACTCTTGACCCCAATTACATTCCTAACATACTCAAATTGCTACGAACCCTAACTGACCCTGACCGTCACACCTGCAACTTGAATCCCATAGCCTTTGCTGTTTGTTTTAAAATTAATGAAACAAACTGAGGACCATTGTCACATTGGAGAAATTTTGGGGTCCAAAATTGAAGACAAATTTTTTTGATTAAGGTTCGAGATATTGTCACGGCTTTTGAATCACAGATGGGGAAGAGCTTGACCCATCCGGTAGCAATGTCACATGCTGAGAAGATGTATTTACTTCCAGCGTTTGTGAATGGGTAAGGACTTATTAGGTCGATAACTATGGTATCAAGCCTTGGAGGTATAGGAGAGGAAAAAACTGAATTTTTATCTGCAGTGTTCTTAAACTTATACCTTTGACACTCCGTGCACTGTAAAATGTATGTTCGTGCTTGTTGCCCGAGTCCAGGCCAGTAGTACCATTTGAATATTCTACTTATGGCAGCATTCATGCCAGGATGCTCAGCTTCAGTTGCATCATGGTTCCATTTGAGGACTTGTTGCTGTAAGACAGCTGGAACCATTAGTTTGGGATTCTCGTCAAGCGAGGGATCAATGATCCTGTAAAGGACTCCATTAGCAAGGGCGTATCCTATATTGGTGAAAGTACAAACTTTAGTGTCACTTGGGTCATCCTCAGCATCTATAGCACGGATGATGTGATTGTACTGCTGGTCTCACCAGCCGTGATAGGGTGTTCATTAGCCAATAAATGGTGAATGAGTACCTCAAGATCTGATTGTCATGAGGTTCGAGATAGCAAGTCTGCTAAATTGTTCAAGTCCCCTGGGATGTATTTTGGATCGAAGACGAACTGTTGGACTTGCCTTAGCCAGTGAGCTACTCTGCTCTTGGGTTCCTTAGTTTTGATTGTCTGTCTAAGGGGAGCATGGTCGGTATAAACAACGAAGGTCAACCCATCCACATAACTATGAAACTTCTGAACTGCCCAGATGACTGCTAGGGCTTCTTTCTCTGTTGGAGAATAGTTCGTTTGAGCTGAGTTGAAGGACTTCGAGGCATATTCTATTACTCGAAAGACATCTCCATAACCTTGTCCGAGTACTGCCCCCATGGCTTCATTGCTTGTGTCTTTATAGAGGTGGAAACTCTTATCGAAGTTAGGCTGAGCCAGGATTAGGGCTGTACAGAGATGGTGTTTCAGTTTGTCCACGGCCTGTTGTCAGGCATTGGTAAAGACAAACGGTTCATCCTTCTTGAGCAATTTATGCAATGGATTGCAATGGTGGATAAGTCTGTTATAAACATTCCAAACAACTTGCAAGAGGCAAGGAAGGATTTGAGTTGCTTCGTATTCTTCGGGTAGTCAATATTTGAGATGGCCACTACTTGATCCAGATTAGGACTTATTCCTTGGCTGCACAAGATGTGTCCCAGGAAGAGAAGTGTTTTCATGAAAAACTCACATTTCTTTCTATTGAATCCAAAGTTTCTTTGGCCAAACTTGTTAAAGATTCTAGTCAAGTCTTGGAGGTGTTCTTTAACAGTAAAACTACCGACATATAGATCGTCTTAATAGGCTTTGACTAGCACATCAGTCATCGTCCGGATTATTTCATCTACAACCCGCTGACAGTAGGCTGCAGAGTTTTGAGCTCCCATCGGCATTCTTGTATAACTATATGTTTTGAATGGTGTGATAGTCGAAAACAGCTGTTGGCAATCCTTATTCTTAACTAATTGCATGCATTAGAGCCGTAAGGGAAAAAACATGAGGAAAGATACACACAAACCTTTATTCTTTTGACATTCTAAACCATTTATTTCCGTTTCAGGAGCAGACCAAAAAAAACGTGTGCCCATTGCAGCACCATCGTGACGACCACCAAAACAAGATGGCGATCAACAACAAAAAACCACACCCCAATGGTGGTGCCACCTGGACCACTCCAACCTTATTTTAGGTAAGACTACGGGGGGGGGGGAAGGAACATAACAATCAGTTAGCACTTTGCCAAAAAGTAATTTATTCATTTCCTATTTTAGGTTTTGCTTCGGACATTGTCATCAAACCAGGAAAGCGACCAGGTAACCCAGGTAAGTCACTATTTTTATAAATATTAAATGAAATTAGCAGTTAACGCCACCCCTGAACAACACTTATCAATGAGAATTTGCCAGTAACAGCTGATTAAATCAAGGGATTTGCCAGTAAAATTGATTAAATCAAGGGATTTGCCAGTAACAGCTGGTTAAATCAAGGGACAACATGTACGGCTTGATCTAAATTTCTGCCATTAGACCATTGACCTTGGGCAATGGATATCTGTCCGGTATGGTAACTGCATTGAGTGCACGAAAGTCCATGACCATACAATATTCACTGGAATTTCTAGGCTTGGGTACCAGCAATGACGGTGCTGCCCAAGGGGAAGAAGATACCATGTATCCCTTCTTTATGAGGTCATTGACCTTTCTTTGAAGAAACTTTCTTCATTGGTGACACGGTGTATGCCCTTACTGCTGAAGGTTGAGCATCAGGCTTGATGCCGATTCTCTGTTGGTAGGACGCCTGCAGCTTCTTCAGGTTCTTCGAAGATCCCTCGATGTGATTCCAGTAGCACGTTGACTGTATCTCAATCTTCTGCAGAGAGATGTGGAGCTTCATCACTTCAAAGAGTGACAGTTTGCAAGTTTTCAAGCACATGCATGTGGTTTACCTGGAAAGTTTCGTTAAAAACTTCCAAGCTGGTGTTGAGAAGAACTTTTTTGATCTTCTCCACCAGGCTTATAGGAGCTTCAGCTTTAATGCTTTGGATGACAGGGTTCTTGAATTGCTATTGGATTCCCCTGCAGTCAATCAAGATTTCAGCCTGTCCTAAGAAATCCATCCCAAGTATATTGATCGACTGATCATATGAGGGGATGATTGTGATCTCCTGATGGAAGTTTTGACCTTCTAGTACAATTTCGACGGTGGTGAGTAATACTTCGTGCTCATTTTTCACTTGGTCTGAAAGTTGTACGCTACCTCTGCATTGAGTCATAGGTTGTCCTTGACTCTGCATTTACTCATGGAGTTGTTTTCCTCCAAGGAAGATGTTTGCTCCTGGATCAAGCAATACTTGATGTTCCACACCTGCCAAGCTACAGTTTGCGTAGACTAATAGGTCTCCTGATTGCGAAGTGGTGGTCATAGCTGTGTTCAGCTGTTGTCGAACTGGCAGAACGACTAGATGGTTATTTAAGAACCTATTTCCACACTTTTTTCGACAATTGAGTGTGTTGGTAACTTTACTGTTATAGACCTTGCAATTTGGTTGCGGTTCTTATACAAGGTTCATAGCTGCTATTGGCCAAGGGTCATCCAGTTTCATGTACTGAACCTATTCTGCTTCACTAAAGCAGTGTTCTGCATAACCATGGTATTCGGTTGAGGCGCAGTTGTTTGGGTAGGTTGTGAATTTCCTCTTGGGCCTCCTATTTGATAATGGTTTGAGCTATTATGTCTCTGACCGTTATTAGAACCAGATTGTTGGTTCTGAATCGAGCCTTAAATATTTACTTCGAGATTGGCTTGTGTTACTAGTTTTATGGTAACTATGACTCGGTTTTGAATGACTCCATCTGATATTAGCGTCAGTCAGTGGTATCACTGGTTGGCCAGCATTTGGCTTACCAGGTTCCTTCTTGGTTGGCTGTTGCCATTGCATGCCAGAAGCATGTTTTCTTGCTTCAATGCTAGCTTTCTAGGCTGCACATGGTCCTTAACCTGTTTAACATCTATATGTCCGGATATAGTCGGGTGTAAGGCCAGAAAAATGACTTGTACCATCATTTGAGGTATGGGTAAGTACTACATTTTGTGGTACACAGACATGATGAGTTCGATGAACTCGCGAGTTAATTGAGACTCGCGTTGCTTGAGTCGACTAATTTGTTTGCACAGCACAGTTTCTGTCTTGTATGTTCCATATCGAGAGAAGAAAGCAATTTTTGCTTCGGCGAAGGTTTTGGAGGTATACCTCTCATTAAACAAGAAGCTTCGAGCTTTGCTGATTAGTAACTAGAAGAGGGTATCATATCCTTGCTCTTCGGTTAGTTTGTTGGCGTCGATTATGAACTGAACTTGTTCCCAACAACTATCGAAGAAGTCTCCTTTTCCAGATAAGTTATCCATGGCTGCAAAGACCTTAGAGGCTACTTTGGTTTCAGTAAAATGATATTCACTGCAGTCGATTGTTTTTCGACTCTCCCTATTTAGGGTAGTATCATTGCCACTAGTAGTGGTTGCACTTGCTAGTCCGAGAGTCACAGAACATGCAAAGTTCGGAATGATTAAGGCTAAAGTGATTGGAGTGGTGTTCCCGATTGGGTTTATAGGAGGGCTAGTTATGATCGAGACATTTAGACACCCCCAGATTGTAGATCTTTTGTTGGAAGACTGTGAGTTGCTTTGCTCACTGCATCAGCTAAAGCTTGCTCTAGCTCCTTCTAACGTTTGTCAAGTTCATCTATGCTTTTGGTAAACAAATTTACATTTGATTTTAATGCGGCATAGGCCATGTTATTTTCGATTTTAAGTCCGAACTTGACCTTTCGAGCTTATCGATCGCTTCAGTGACTTGTTGTGTAAGGTCGAGGAATTGTAGAGACTGGCACAGCATGTGACACTACGCTAGGAATATTTATTCCTGAGTTAGTCAAAATTTTCAGAACCTTAAGTGGAGAGATTGTCATCTTTAACGTGAGTCTGCATGGAACTGACGGATTGGTCAATTTCTCTTGGTGAAGTTAGATCCCTGATCGTTGCACCAAGGGGAGTTGAACTTTGACTCTGACGTTAATTCACATCACTTAACTGTTCGGTATTCATCTCACTGGTTTCTTTTTCAGAATTCCTAGTGGTTCAAACGTTGGTCACTTTAGGGACAAGTTTGGCTGTTGTAGGAAAAAGTACTTTTCGTACTTTGGCTTTATTCCTGCTCTTGCTTTTGCAGAATTGCTTTGTGATTAGTAATCACTTCAAATGTATGTTGGAGCAGGAAATGTGCCCTTTGGAACTCCTTGGGACTTCTTATTTGTGCAAACGCATTTGAGCATGATGTGTTTCCTTTGAGCTCGGGGTCTAAATGGCTTATTCGCTTTAGGTTGCTATTTTGCATACTGTGGAATAACTAACACTTTATTGCATGTTAGCTAGCATTAAACAACAGTATTAACTGTTAAGTACTATTTTTACGTATTTGTTCATGAACATTTGTTCAGTTAAACTATTGTAACTTTATTAGCAATGCTGGTTTTGGTGCCAGTTATTTGAGTTAGTTTGACAGAGTAAATGTTTCTCACCACGTTGGTTTTCCAGTTATGAATTTGGAAGATGACTAATATTAGTGCCGCGTATTTGAGATACGTGCTTCGCTGTTCAGCGCCAGTTATTAATTCCTAGAGTAATTAGTCTTGAGAATTTGTCTCGAGAGTGAGTGTTTGGCTTATTAAGTTCCGATCCTCAATCCAGTGGATGCAAACAAAAACAAAAACACAGACCTTCTATCCTTTTGATATGTTAATCCATTTCCTTTTATTTTGCAGGAGCCGGAAAACGTGCAATCACAACTAGTACATCATCGCAATAATATTGACAAAAAAAATGTTGATCGCCCTCGAAAAATATGTATGTCCCAACAGTGGCGCCACCTGGGCCACTCACACTCAACTATGGTAAGTGCGTGAGGGAGAGGGATAAGGTTAGTCAAACCAAAATTAATCATTAACGACTTAATTAATTTTTTTATTTTCCATTATCCTTTCCAGGTTTTTCCATGGACATCAACACCAGGCCAGGATGGCAACCAGGTAAACCAGGTAAGACAGCCCTTAATTATTTTAATTAGATTTACCGGTTGCGCCACCCCTGAACATTAATCTCCCCTGTGGCGCAACCTTCCTAGAAGTTACTGGGCCCGGTCACAGAGGTACGGAGTCAACGCGGCTATTCTTCTGGCAGAAATGGGCTTCGTGAGCAAGTCCGCGAATTTAACTTGGTTCCCACGAAGCAAATTTTGAAAACTCTTTCCGAAAATGGTCTCTGATGAACCAAAATTTCATCACGAAGTATTTAGTCGTGTTATTCTTGACCTCGTTCCTTATTGCATGAATCGCCGACTTATTGTCGAGGAACAAGGTTGGTTCCTGGATGCCATCAGGCAAGAAGGGATGTGCCTTCTCCAAGAACTTACACAACCAAAATACTTCTTTCACAAGATCAACCAAGGCCATGATCACGGCCTCCATGGTCGATTGA
>JAQGAE010000509.1:0-35095 GCA_034696685.1 Julus scandinavius | reverse complement strand
TGTATATGGCGGATGGCTAAATGCAGATCATTAAATAATTATAGCCAAAAAACCGTAATTTGAAACTCTATAGTTGATCGAAACAAAATGTCCGAATTTTAATAATTTACAGACATCTGAAAATTTTTTCGGTCGGTTTCGGATCGAATTAAAAACCTCACGTGTCATAAGAAATATTATGGAATATCATAGTAAATAAAATATGCACGCACGTCCATAACAGTCTATTATAGAAGACAGCCTCTTTTTCACCATTTCGTGCAAAATGCCCATGAACGTCAAATAAAGTGACTAGTATGAGCAACGGTCAAGTGCACGAAGGTTGGTGTCAGACGTTCACCTGCATTTTGTAACGAAACAATCGCTATACCGATATGTATAGAAATAAAGTCATGTATAACGCTGATATTACATCAACAGTGTTGATCAGTAAACATGTCAGACTGAAAATTTACGTGGGTTATTAAAAATAGTGATAGAATAAAAGTAAGTACTAGGGTGACAGGAATTCTAATGGTCAAGGTTCTGGAAAAAAACATGTATTGTACATGTAATAACACCAGTTGTCAGACAACAAGCTAGCACAAAAGTGTTGTCATGATCGTGTATTTAATATTTGGGGCAAATTACAAATTTTTCACATTTTATTTCAAATGAAAATCATCATTACTTTTCTATATGGGATTTAACTCTATTGTAAAATTAATGAAACGTGCCAGCTAAGTGCTTAACCACTTCCCATCGCAGATTAATTGCTGTTAAATTAATTGCAAGTAACATCGTGTACATCCATCAGCACGGTTGCAACATGTCTAGTGTGCTTTCCGACTCTTAATTAGTAATTACGCCAGATCTGGATTACTGTCAGGAAGAACAGAGAAAACGCTTAATATTGATTTGTACGGATCTTAAGAGATGTATGCAAATTACAGAGATCCGCCTATCAAGAAAAATGCTTGCCTAAGCAATATTCTTGCGCATTAATTAAAAACTCGCAGCCAATATATATCTTTCCAATAAAGCTTTCCCTCCTTTGTTTAAACTCATGTATTAAATGGTATTATACTTTGTGTCGGGCAACAAATACTACATCCATATGTTTCTACTTTACCTTGCTCATTTAAATTTTATTACAGTATCAATGAAGAGTAATCAAGAAAAGAGCTTTACTTTGTGAAAAAAATACAAGTGCATGTCTGTAAAGATGCACTCTCGTACTAAAGGAGATAGAGGATAACAAAATATAGATCATTATCGTATATAGATTTAATGTCGGAGAGAAGCCAAACAAATTCATATCACAAGTCGGATCGTATTGAAATTTGTTATCTAAATGGCATCAGAAATTAACAAAACAAGAATAAATACTAGTGTATTTCTACATGTATTTGTGTCTGCAACCTTGATTCTGCAACCTGAAGCCATACGTGGAGTTATCTATAGTAAGGAATCAATGTAATACCAGTGTTTTGATTAAAAATAATAATACAATGTAAAGATGTATTATCATGTATGAACATGAAGCTACATATAAATTTGTAAAGGCTAATCTCGGTTTTTAATATCATTTTCCATATTTTTGCCCTGAAGCAAGTATTGTAAAATGGAATTATTGATAACAACAGCTATATTTGTAAGCTTTCATAAAGTAAGTTTGAAATGGTGTTGTCTTCAAAGCTTATCTTATGTGCACCAAATAAATTATTTAAACGCCTGGAAGATAGACGATGGCTTTCACAAGTGACTTTGAAAAAGATTCGTCGTATAAGGTCCTATCTGCGCAATAGCTGTATACCTTCAGGCACTTTCTACCTGTGTTTTTAAAAGAGATGAAAAATCGAATGAAAGAGTCATTAATTATTTAAAAAAGCCAAATGAAAGCATTGTAAGAAAAATAAGCTTTTGCGAACAGGCAATCAAGCTAACTGATAAAAAAGTTCCTTATATATAAGTATGAAGCAATATGCTTGCTCGTATACGCCAATTGCTTATTGGAGTGGAGCTTGTACGATTGAAAATATGGTATGATGTTCTCATATCTCTTGGGTAACGCTTTGATTGGCTAAATATGCAAATAAGGAAATGTATTATCAATTTGCGGAAGGCAAAATGAGTAGATAGACATTTCTTAAGTTGAGATGAGACTCAAAACAAATCGTGATTAACGAAGAAGAAATATAAAACAGGCAAGCTTGCGATTGGTGGTTGAGATTAAATACGAATCGATGCGTGTATAGAATTTCACAGGAATAATTGTTTAGGAACCGGAATACAGCAAGTTTCTGACATTAATTCTATGATATATACTGAGATTTTTTATCGTAAAATACTATAAGAAATTTACAACATAAACTTTTCTTGGATACGTTAATGTACGCTAATGTGTTGATAAAATTCATTTATTTAGTCCTTATTTTTTATTTAAATATTGCCAGTTAATATTTGACATAAGCTTGTTTCCTTAAATTAATATGTGCAATGAATTGGACACATCCGAACTAGACAATTTTCATCATATTCTTCGTAATTTTATCATCCCAAATAAAAAGCTATTTGATTAACATGAAATATACACATATATATATATGTATTATGTATTCTGTGCATATGATAACTATAATGTTACATATCAAATGACAACTTGGAAAGTGCATATTATTACAGCATATAAACCCTGACTCATATTCCATCTAACAATATACACTGTAATAATCCCAAATTGGAATTAACTAAGTCCAGGTGAATTACATCGTGAAAACAGGGTTGATGTCACGAAACTACATGTAGTTTCATATTGGTTCAGCCCTCTCGCGTGTGTATTGAAGTGCATTGTAGAAGCCTACAATTAAGAATATCGGTCAATTATGGTTTTATGGCATGCACCAATATTTCTCCAAGGAATGAATCATAGCGCGTAGAAGCTTAGCCACAATTCGACATGGCTTGAAATATAATTTAAAAGCTGCTTTTACCTTTTAACAGCAGCACTTAAGAAAATCGATGGCAACTACGGTTTAGATAGACGGCTTACGACTGCCACGTATATATCTTTTGCGTGCGATAAACAACCAGCTGATACTCCACAGTGCTCTTAACACGGAGCAAGCAGACATTTTAAGCACTGAAAATATGGCATTTGCTTTGAAATAATTCCGTGACGTAAATTACATTCGGTAATTTAATCAGGTGTAAACATGTGCTTGCTCGGTGATAAAGATAAAACGCTTTCCTACTGCGGCATACACAAGTCATAGTAGAAGAAAAAAAAACCGTCCACAGTTTCTTGGTTCATCGGCTCAGCAATGCAATTGTTTCCCATTTTCTCTAGATAAGGCTAATGACATGCTGACAACTCCGTATAAAACGCATCTAGTTCGTGGAGTGTTTTGGAATTATACTTAGCAGCTTTTTTATGCTACATAATGGTTTTTGGAATCATAAATATTCTGCCAGTTTTACACGTAGTTCTGGTTAGTAATACTTTAAAGACTGCACTATATAAAAAACATTTGGATCCTAACCAGTTTGGACAGTATAGTTGAAATATGCCGCTGTAAAATTTCAGTACAAACATTCTGAAAGATCAACTAAAGTATCTTAAAATACATTGTCACGGCTTCAGGTTTTACACATAGCGACAAAATACCAGTGCTGTACAAAATACTTCATATAAACTGAATTGTATTTTGATTTACGGTATTTTTAGTATATGCGCGGTTGTAGTCGTTATTACATTTCCAAGGTATTTGCATAAGAAACTGGATAGAATTACTTTTCTGAAATGCAATTAAGGCATTGTTGCTTCTTTCGGTTAGGGTTTTTTTTTGTTGTTGTTTTTGCTTCTATTTGTTAAACATTCTTGCAAAGTCTTCAAATAGTATCATGAATTATTCAAGCGAAAATATTTATTCTAAAACATTCTTAATCGAATAAGAGGATGTTTTTATTTCTTTGTGTATGGATGCCTCAATGAACTGAGACTAAGACTGCATTTTTTGTTAAGAGAAAAATTAAAAGAAAACATCAAAAACATTTTCTAATTAACTGTAGTTCGATTCTTATTATGTTCAAATGTCGTGCAAATAGACGATTGCACCAGCCATCTTTAAATTAATCAATGAGTTCTCCAACATCCACGAGTATAAGTATATACACTGTGTCCCAAAAAAACATTCCCTAAGAAAATAAATCAGAACTTCGTGTGAAAAATGATTCGATTGAAATGAATTTTTGAAGTTATATACTTTAATTAACAGACATTCAAATTTACCGCGCATAGGTGGCGATGTATGTCAACTTTATTTTTATTTCCGATATGTCCTGCATCGAGATAATAAATCGTCTGCTCAAACATGGCGTTTACTCAGGAAGATCGTATTGCGATAAAATTTGTGCATGAAAACAAAAAATACGGTGCAAAAAGATTACTGAAAGAGTTTCCAGATAAGGGATGGACTCTCGGTGGACTTCATTCACTTTTAAAAAATATAGACCAAACGGGTTCTGATTTATATTTTCTTAGGGAATGTTTTTTTGGGACACAGTGTACAATGTACTTAATTACCACTTTACGTATTGGGTGTGGATGCATTAATGACTTACCATATTTCACCATGTTTTATTAAAGTCATGAAATTCATTGTGATATATGATACTGGCTTGTGCATTTTAATTAAATGTATTTAATTTGAAAGTAGCCACATAGTATACAACAGCCAGCTACTGTTTAATTTAATTTATATGGTAGCTTAGATGTTGGTTGGTATGTATTATTAATAACTAATGCACTGTATATTTAATAACTGATTATTATTAATGATTAAGAGTATTAGAAGCATAATAATAGCATTATTATGATTATGGTATTAACCGTATTCAATATGATTTTATCCTTTAACGTTTACGTAAGTCATATCTGGGTTTACCAACCTAAGGCTAAAACATCCGTTGAACTCGTATATAAAATTGTAGTAAAATAAAAAATATGTTAGTTTCCGACTGGTATGTTTTACGTACGTTGACTGGAACACGCTAACTTTGAAATGCAGCATTTCTTATAAGCTTATCACGCATATTAAGCGACTATAAAAACGACGATATTAAACATAATGCGGATGAAAAATAATCCAAAGCTGGTAAACAACAGTCATTTTTTATTCGAGTTTTGGCTTATGTATACTTACGAAGAAAATGAATGGGGAAAAAGGGGGAATTAGTAGTTTTCTTATATATGGATCATCCTTGAAACCAATGCTTGTTTTATACTCGTATATACGATTCTTTGCGTTCTAACTATGAACGTTCTGAAAATTAATGAATGAATAGGCCTGATGTTATATTAAGGATTTCGTTAATTGTTGATTTTTATGTGACTGGATTTTTTTCTTTATCTCTGTTGCAATAAACTATTTAAATCATAAATGAAGAAGTAATAATGCAATGATAACAGTGTTATAAAGCAATATTGAATAATAACCCCTTAAAAATAGCATTTTAACCAGATAACAATTTCAAATAATTTGTTCAAATGCCGTGGAGAATGTTTATAGATGCGTGAAGGGATTCTTACCTTTTTTGTGCTAAAATGATGATGCCCTGAGATACAAGCATACAAAATCCCATGCTAGGCGTATATAGAATTCTTTCGGCAATAACGAAGCCAACCGGAAAGAACATATTGGAAGCAGGAAGAAATGGAAACACCAACAGGGTCAAACTCTGAAAATACAAAACCAACGAAATTGATAAGTTTCTAAATCTCACTTCTGCATTTTAATATAGTTTCTGTAATATGAAAGTTAATATAAATACTGCATGCCATCATTGTTTCATGTGTAGTCGAAGTCTTAGTCCCTATTATTAACAAGGATAGTTGTAAAAAATGTTATCAACATATTTTGTTATAAATAGTATGCAACTAACATAATGGATAGCGTGTAACTAACTACACATTCCTAGTAAAATCACAGTATGATTAGTTTCTGATTGATCCGTAATCAACGGTATAAATGAGAGAAATGGATACTTTCGAATATTTTTACGAGTGTACTTGTTCGCCGTGTTGAGTTTACGATCACACTTATTAATTTAGTACACATCCATGTTCGAGCTTTTCGTGTAGGGTAAAGTGCGCAGGCCTCTGTAGCCATATTTAATATCGATCCTGACTTTATCAGTATTTTTTCAGGATGCTCGTATGGCATGACTGGATCAGAAATAAGTACTAAAGTGATTAGAATTAAACACCAATGCTCTGGAAATTCGGTATTATCGCGTGTAAGAGGCATTATAGTATTCGCAAAGCGCATTCACTCAAGTCGATTGGAGCGAAAAGTTTTCAAGGATTTTGAAAGCAGGCTTCATTATGTCGCGAATAAGTCGATTTTCAACATGAGGATATACAGAGTTATAAGCCTAGGCTCTCAAACACACATATATATATATATATATATACATGATTACCGAGGAAGACAAATGAGAAAAAGAGCTCGTCTACCCTTCATTATTAAAAACAAAAGTTGCTAAAAACAAACGCCAAATACGAACGGTTGCCAAAAAACTGTATTTATTATTTATCCCGAGGAGATAACAAATGGCAAACATGACCCTAAAGTAGAAGAGAGAGGGTAAATCATCCATAATGCATCGCTATCACGAAAATTCAGTAGGCGAACTGAGTGAATGCGGCACAAATAATATATCTGTAAATGCGGATCAATGCCGAAGCATCGCGTTTTATACCACGCACAAAACTTTCCCATAAACTCTATATTTCACATTGTTTTGATGATGCATTTATAGGGCTTTTACCGTCCATTTAGGACCTGCATAACATTTGGCCAATACCTACATAGTAGATGTTTTCCGGAAAGCGAAACAGATAGCATTGGCTATCGTATTTATTTATGGATACAAAATTCTCCCTCCTCCCCTCAAGACACCTGAATTCCAGGAAATATATGAAAGTATTCATTTCAGATATACTCACATTTGTATTTTCCAATATTGTTGTTTCCTATAGTGGCTGGTGTAGAACGGCATGCGTGTCGTATATGTAAAATCGGCGAGTGAACCACTCTTAGAAATAGCTTCTTTAAGATAAAGATACGCGCGAGTATCTGTTTCAACACTTGCTGAATTTTTATGTAAACATAGCGCAGACATTTAGTATTCAAAGAAAGCCGAATATTTTTTATCTTTCATAACTAAAACATCTGTCCATTTCTAAAGTCAATGTTACGTTTGGTGAAAGTCAATCCTGCGCCAGATGTACAGTATGTGCTGTCCTTTTTTTTAGCATCGCCAGATTGTAAACAGAAATTTGTACATGAGAAGACATACCATAGACATGACGATGACATGACCAGCGATGTATATTCAATTTAACGCAATATATACTGTATCTACAAGTTTTCTATATCAACACACGTTTTGTACATGTAAATAATTTTCAAATACCAATTTTTGTTCACATGAAGCTCGAGAATGGCATGTTGTAATGGTCACAAATGTGGGTTTATAGATCTCCATAACTACAATATATTGAATATAAATATATATATATTGTTATTTTGATTATTGGACAATAAAGTGTATTATATGTGCCGTTGAAACTAATGCTTCTGAAGTGAACAAAAAGTCATTCTTTATTCATTTCCCAACGTCACTGAGTATTAAAGCAAATGTATTTTGGTGAAGCAAACTTGCCTCCACTCCGCTCAAATGGCCTTTGTATGCCCAAAACCGAGCTGTTGATTCAAATATTTTATTTCATTTGGTTGTTATCTAACAAACTCTTCGGTCTTTCACAGCCAAACTTTGCAAATTAAATTATTTACAACAAGTTGGACGGACAAATCCTTTTTAAAAGAATGCTCAATCTGATTATCATTGTCTTGCTTGTGGTTCCGTTCGTTTACTACATTTTGAGGTGCATTTTAGATGCCACGAATGCATGCTTAACATTGTTTACTCGAATCAAGACCTGGAGATGGCCTATGAAAGTTTCATGTGCATGGCGATTACAATAGTAAACAAACGCTGTTATAGTCATTGTTTTGTTGTACGAGTATAAGGATGTTTCAAAAAGTACTTGACCACAGAAATCCGTTTCACGAACATCATGGAACAAACGTACTTAGATATTGCTGTGATCAGAATAAACGTGTCCATAAATGCTTAATATTGCCACAATAAACTATAGAAGCTAGAAAATAATACGGTATATGTATAAGTATTCATCTTGTTCATTATTACAAGTCACTGCGGGTAATGTGATAATACGTGCTTCTTTCTTAAATCATCAGTCTAATTACATGGTTTCTGGCTGTCTGTTAGTATAATTTGAAAATATTACGAAAAACTCCTTCTTCCAGACGTGTTATTCAAGCAGTATATCATGATTATAACGGATTATTTAAGTATGCCAGTACAACCTATTGCTTAGTTGTAACCTCTTTAAGTTTTAATTTTTCGCGTAGATAAATTTGGAAAGTCCAGGTTGTAAGTAGAGCCCTTGTTTAATTAGATAGTTGTTTGTATTTCTGCACTAATTCTACATATATTTGAAAGCAAATCCCCAGAGCTGACGGTTTTAATTCCTTTTTTTCCCTGAAATTAATCAGCTTTCATTTTCGCGCAGCATGAAAAGCAAGCTTACTTTCTTATTGAGTATGAGCTATGAGCCTGAATTTTAAAAACAACCTCAATACTGTTAATAAGAAAGCTAAAATCGTCCACTGCAGCACGCTTTGCATCTTTTGACAAATGTATCTTATAAAGTTAATCACCTAGTTTCTTTGAAAACGAAATAATCACAATACAACTTTCCACTTAAGTCCTTCTATTATACTCACACGCAAAAGCTCATCTCAAAAGCTAAGCGTATACGTTTATTGTCAATCAAACAGTTAGGATAAATACAGAAAACAGCATAAAAAAATCGCAATTAAGGTTAAACTACTTTTGCAATCGGAAGCGATGATTTTCAAACATGTGCATTGTAAATCCCGTTTTCATTTCAACATGTTATTTCAAACTTATAAAGGTGAAGTTTACTTGATTGAAAAACTTTATCTTTAATCGTTGCTATTTCTTTAATATTTAAAATTTTTAATCTCACCAAATATTCTCCTATTATAGTGCTACTGGCAACGCCATTCACAAAATCATTCACACCTGGTATCACAAGGCCATGCCACTGACATCTTGAAATGGGTTACGACTTCCCAAAGCATATTAATATTGCATTTAAGAGCCTAGTGTTGCCGTCAATTTATCATAACATAGCCTGGCTTGTCGCACATAATTTATTAAAGATGACGGTTCGATTTTGTACGGGGTGATGGATTCGAGCAAATTAAAACACACCTTACAAATATTGTGAGGTCAGTAGGAGAAACCTAAATCATAGAACTGTATATTTTTTATAACAATGTATATATCTGTATTTGTCATTTTTGTACAGCATTACTTCCCATTTTAAAACAATCTGGGTGGAATTGACGTGCAGGTTTAATTAAATTAGCCTTAAGTGCCAGTCTTGGTAAGAATTACATACATTCTTTAGAACGTGTTATGTTTCTTAAAACCAGCTTTGTTATTTTTTTCCAGTATTTCTTCAAAAATTCCTGTTTTTTCAGCCTTTAATTAATCCAGAATGAATGTTTTTATTGAAGGCAAGGCAGTGCAGTTTTTTTTTCACTTAAAATAAGAGTAGCTCTGATGAAATATAAGCGCGTATATTTAATCCACTTATGAACTACTTTGATGTTGCAATTTTTATACTTTTAGAAAAACGATTTCGCATTTTTTAAAAGCTTTGCTTTTTGGCATGCTTAAATAATCCAGAAGCCTTCTCTCAACATCAAAATTTGCTTTAGATTAATAAGAGAACAGATGCATACTGCATGTACATGTATATACATAGAACTGAAACGAGATTGTCTTTGTAGCTATACAAAAATCATGTTTTAATATTCGAAAGTACTTTTTACTTCCACTCTTTAAGTAAAGAATAGCTATTTTTTAAATAAAACTATCAGCTAGTATATATACAAGGTTAAATGTAAACACATCCATTTATTAATGGAGAAAATGCATTTGGCCTCTTGGCATCTCTCAATAAAAATAAGAAAACTTTGTAATAATGTAAATAATCTACATGTATATTGAAAATGCACTTTATTTTATGAAATTATAATTTTTGAGTGTTTTAATATGCATCCGAAATAAAAATGTTGACCTTAGCAATCAATACAAGCTATTAAAGCTTATAAAGTGAGAGTTTTTAGTCCTTGCTTGGTTTTAATGTAAAACCTTCATTAATATGAGTTATTTATATGAAATTTGGCAACTATGGATTGCTTTACTATAATTATGAGATAAACGCACTCTAAAGGGGAAATATATTCGATTTTTTTCTCTTATACCAGTATAAGAGGAAAAGGCGAATATTCTTCAACCTTCTTAGAAATTCTAAGTTTCTCTAAGATTCTCAGAACCGCTCAGAACTTTAGACAGTTATGTTTTTAAAAATGTCTTTATTCTTCCGAGGATATGGCCCTTGGTTGGAAATTTCTATATTGATCAGTTAGACGAGTATTTCGCTTTTTATTTAAGTAAGCTATATAAATCTTACACGGTACATTGCAGACATCACACAATTTATCCCCATATCCCCATTCATTCATATCATTTTTAAATCTAATTTGTTGTATATAATAAACAATTTATGAACAAAAATTGAAATTTTCAAATTTTGAATTTCAAAAATTTGACTTAATTTTTAAATAAAAAGTGGCCTATTTTCCTATGCCTTATCATAATTATCACTTGGAAAGCAGACAAAATGCAGAGTCTACTTAATGCTCTGGCAATTTTCCAAATTAAAAAAGGAAATGGAGCGCATCGATTTGTGAACCATCTGTTTCATCAAGGAAATTTGATGATCAAAGATAGTCTCAAAGAATGAAAAAAGAAATCTCTAATCGATACGTTCACTTGTGTGTTATAAGAATGTGATTTACCATCAAGAGACTTGGTAGACCGTGATGATTAATTTAAAATAAAAGATAACGACCAGTTTTATTTTGTTTATTTGTTTGTTGCAACACAATGGGCATACAATATACGTATCTATCCTAATGAAAACAATAATGGAAGAAAAAAAGGGAGTTTTTGGGGCTTCAAAGTTTATGCGCATTTACATAGTTTGCCTTCTGGATGATGACACTATTTCCTGTATAAACAACATGCGAAATGTTGTTTACGTTTGAGAATCTGCAAGAATATTGCTGGTAGATATAAAAGTAAACATTATCGTGGTCTCTGTTATATAAATCTACATATGTACATATAGGCGCATCATAATGGTATATTTTAAGATGTGGGCTAGTTTTGGAATAAGAACAAACATGTGGAATTAATATAATATAAAACAATCATTACCCGCATAGAATATTTCAAGAAATGAAACACAATTAATTTGAAAAACCAAAAACAATATTAATGAACGAAATTAATAATTGATTGCTCCATTCAATTCTTCTTAAAAGTTAAAAAAACTATTATAAATAAAATGATTTTCTTTTAATTTTTTATTTTATGTTGACAATTTATAATATCTTATAAAATGTATGCGACGTCTCAATTGCAGTTTGAAGTTTAAATCCACATTTTTGCACAATTTAGTTTAATGCAAATGTAATCACTCCATAGACGTATTGTAACAAGGCCTGCATGTTTGCATATAATCAAACTATTTTTTAATTATAAAATGCTGTTTTTTAAATTAATGAAAATGCACGTAGGCTTACTAAGTTAAAGAAAAATCGATTCCAATTACATCAAAAGCCCGCATAATCCAGCTGAAATTGAATCCCAAATTGTTATCGTTTTAGTACAATTGCAAACTGCATTATTGCAACAGACAAAAGGAATTGTCTTGAAAAGAAGAAGAATACTTTTGGTTCGCGTATAAAACTCCTCTTTTAGAGCTTGAATTTTTCAACTGGGAACAACTAAACCTTATTTTTGAATAAAGGGGTTACTTTTCTGACTTTTACATTTGTTGAGCTTCTCATGCACTCATTCTTAACCTTTTCTATTAGATATATACAACAATAGAAGTGAAAGCGTCGAGTCGCTGGATTCATAAACTTCTTGGATTCAAGAAAAGCATTGAAATTCTTGGGCCATTCAGTAATCACTTTACACAATGCTAAAAATACGTCATAAGAATATCGGACAGCTCGGGGTCTAAACCAAGACCATAATGTTAAGAAACGTAAAAAACGAGACTTTATTCTGCATGCAGCTATCTTAACTGCAATACCGATTATTTTAATCTACTTTGTAAAATTCACGGTAAATGAAATGACATATAGAAAAAAAGTAATTAGCCGCTTCTAGCATTCCGACCAATTAAGTCCTTTGAAGCAAAAGTTTTCCAAATAAAACGGTACAAAGTACACAGCCATGCATTTCAAGTGAACCCGTCGGGGTACAAAGGTGACAGTATGCAGATGTGCATATGACGTCATCGTTAATGGTTTAACCCAGAAAACTTTGTTCCGAAATTATGTAAAACCTAGCAGGTGTCAGTGCTAAGAATCCTTTGTCCAAGCTAAACCAACCGCGATTCAAGAAAGTAATTTCTGGTCAGCAAGTAGCACTTCTTCATCAAATTAGTCCTATCCGCGACTGCATCTCTAATATCCGGGGTTGAAAATTCTGCTGGGAGTTTATTAACTGCCCTACAACATGAGAATTACTTTCCTCAGAACACCTAAGGTGAGTTAAAGTCCCTCGCGATTTTTAATGGAATCCTCTTAACTGCGTGGTTAATTGATTTAATGATAAGCGCAATTAAGCAATGGCATAAATAATCTTAAACAGAAATGCTCTCTTGTGGGTATATCACACCGAATCTGCCAAAGCCACCATGGTAATTTGTATGAACCAAAATTCATTCTATAATACTGTTTGTAATTGTGAGGCATGCGTGGATATATATAAGTATGACGTATTAAACATTCATGAACTATTGGAAATTTCTTCCCATTTTTCATACTTTTCCAAAGAAACCGAAAATGTAGTTTCATGGATATATGTAAGTTTGACTTCAGGAACTTTTTAAATTTTATACCCATTTTTTCATTGAAACCGAGAATGCAGTTTCAATTTAATATTGCAATTCAGCGAATCATTACCAGCGTGCTCATCAAATGTTGGGGAATGGTGTCTTTAATATAAACAACCTGGCTGACATGCACGAGTAAAGTATATGTACAACCAATCTTTCGATTAAAAAATATGACGCAGCAATCTGGTGCAAAAAAAAAGTGTTTGAGGAAAAAGAAATGTGCAATCTAAAAAAAAGCAGAATCGTATGGCACCTTTTATGGGCTAACTGTAGATAAACTTGCCTGGAAGGATGCATCAGTTGGCATCGAAATAAGGCTTCTGTCTCCATCTCCAAAAGATCAATACTGTTTTATGGAAATTGAAAATCTTTTCTGACAGCCTATCATAAAAGCATCGATGGCATATTTCGTAAAAAAAAGGCACAGATCCAATTTTATTTCCCTCCTGATCTCTCAACTGTGTAGCCCTCTGATGGCGCTGTCACAATGGAAAATTAAACAGTAATCAGCAATCAAATTTCAATATAAAATTGCTTCTAGGCGAGAAAGCTTCTAGAGGTTATTGGTGGGGAAATTCACGAAGACGCTTATCAACACATATTGCCCTCCCAATGTCAGATATGAAAGCGATTTTCAAATTAAAAAGCAGTAGGAAAAAAATGGTCTCGATTTAGCTATTTCATTCTTACTTACTGCCTGATTAATGCACAGATGAAATATCCATTTCCCGAGTGTAAATTAGAGAATAAGTACATGTATTTTTCGTAGAAGAACAGATTTTTCCTCATTTTACTTCTTGAAATTGAAAACCAGACGTGTTATTAATGAATTCGTTCGGGTGAAAGCAATTTCTAAATTTAATTAAAAATGGTTAACATTTAATTTCACAGGCGTATACATATATACTATATACTATTATCGCACGTACTCGATTCATATAATACACAGCCATGACATACACATCATAATAGCTCCAAAACTTAAGCCTGATCTGATTAACGTCCACATTGAATTTAAACATGAAAATTAAACCCAGAACGAAACAAATCCAGCCTTGGTTTTGATATTTGTAAAAGCACTTGTGTCGGAAATTGCTGCACTGCCCATCTTTATGTAAACAAGGTAAATGTCTGCAATGAAGCAAATTTTATGGAAGTTTACACATAAAAGCACGACTTTTCTCACAAATGGTATCCGTTGAATTGGATTTCAATGTTTCATTCACTCTCCTTTTCGCATCTAATAACGATTGTGGCAATTTCCTTTTTATGTTTCTGTCGCCTCCTTTAAGGACAAAAGCAAAGGCAATTCAGTTTCAGGCTTATGCATGCATGTGACATTCGTAAAGCGAGCTTTTCATAGGCTAGATCTAGGTATATTGAGGTAATTCACGTTTGCCGTTTCACCATCATTTTGAATAATATACGATAGAAACGTGTGTACTATAGTACTAAGCGTACGAAATTCTATCAAAAGTTGTATCGCTTCATGGTGGGTTTCACATGTCTACATTAACCATATGGAAATTAAAGAAACTTTCAGACTGGAAATAATTTATCTAATTTTTAATCACCAAACGTAGTTTCTTAATCCCATGCATTTAATGAGTAAATTTCAATTGACTATTATGCCTCATAATCTGAAAACCACTAAAACGTGGTTAGGGCATTAAATTGACATACTACGTGAAATCAAACTATAAAAAATGTAGATTTAACAACATTATGGGATCCATACCCTTCACAGTGGTTCAATATTTCTTTCGATAATTACCTCACAAACTAAATTTAACATATGCTTAAAAATCTCGTTTCAAAGAGACTAAAAGCACTATTTCATCACACTTTCATTAAAATTTCTTTATGTTTATTCAAATATTTGCTTTGCTAAGGATATATTTTCTAATAGGATTAAGCATGATGATGATGGCATATTTCTCCCAAGTGTTTGAGAAGGTTGTTTAGTAGGAGCCACAGTGAAGACCGATTTTGTATGCGAAATGAAAATACACATGAAAGTTTTTTTTTTTGTGAAGCATTCTGTATACGTTTATACTTCAATTGCTTCGTTGCATCTTGTTATAAAGCAGCGCAAGTCTCCAAAGAAGAGTTTTTGTGATCAATGGAGAATTGCTCGCTATATATCTATTGGCCTACCTAATTTAAATTTAGATCGACTTACACAGTTGCATGTCAATCTGCATTTATATTGAGGGGAGTACACGAAATAATGGCATAGGTAGACTGTCTGCATTGCACCCACGGATATATATTGTTAATTAGCATGGCTTGTACTCTTACTTTGCATAATTTCAAGCTGCAGTAGACGAACAAGGAACCCGCCTTCCCTTTCCTTCTACATTATTTATTCATGTAAGCCTACTAGGCGACATACAATGTAGACAATACGTATACACACTGTATGTCCACAGTATGTCAAACTTGTCACGATCACTTTATCAGTTGCATACTTATAACTTAACACCTTGACTTGTTGATCAAAACATAACATCTGCACAAGACTTCAAACATGCAAAAAGTCTTTGACTGCGGTAACTTTTTAAAGAAATTGGAAAAAATGAAAATATTCAAAAAAAGTAATAATACACTAGACACATTTTAAGGAAAGGATACGTGGAAAATGTCACAAAATGTAAGTTTAAAAGTAGTTGCTTCTCAAAAATGAAGATCAGCATAAAGAACAATAATTTTATTGAAAATTCTGACATGTTGCAACGCCTATGGTTTTTTGTGGCAGAACACAACAAGGAATTATAGATTGCTTGGTTCACTCAATGATTATTTTTATTTATGTAGCTCTTATGGAAGATATAAGAGTACGAATACGAGTGTCTTCTTTTTGCAGAAAAATGCCAACCAAGTCGCGGTTGGTTGGTATAAATTATGGTTATACAGACACCAGAAAGCAGGTGTCATCAATTTCTTGCCAAAAGCTTCAAAACAAAATTTGCAACTGTATATAAATTACACTATTTATTGCACAGCAGTTGTCGAAAACGTTACCAAAATAGCAAGCATGGACAATATGTTGTAAAAGCTAACTGTGCAACACTGCAACCGATTACGATTTTCCAAGTGCTTTTATGAATGTTCATGAGGTCACAATAAAAACTTTGGACAAAACACATTACGTTAGGATTGCAGCCAATTTCAGCTATATATTCGTATACCATTAATGTTTAATGGCGTTTTCTTTTTGCAATATAAGTATATTGTAATAGCGAAATCCAATCACAAAATGCGGACTTTTCAAAGAATGGCGAGGAACACTGAGATACCATTTTACATGCCCGATAAATCTGGTGATGGATTAGACGTTAAGTTAATATGTCAAGTGGAAAATTGTTGCATTTAAAATGAGCTTGTAGAGCTGAATATAAGAAGTATTTTCAGAAATTTACATTTCCAAAAGCGTGTAGATTTGAATTGCAATAAATATTTGAGTACGCCAACGCTTTTCACTGCGCTAGAAAATTCTTCATTATAGCATAAAACTATTTTAGAAATACGGTATTTTCCCTGTTTCTTGAGGGCAGTACACGTATGAGAGCCAGTGCGTGGCATCAACATCCATATTTATATCAAAGTCAAACTCAATCTCCCCTCAATCATATAGAAGTTTGAATACATCTTTTGTCCAGTTTATCACTAGAATTAAAACATGTCATTATTTTCGGCTAAATATTCTTGCTATCAATACACAATAGACAGTGCAAGTAGATGCATGCTACCAGTTGTTGTCAGTTAACGCTGTATTTCAATATAGAACTGTCCCAATTACGTAGCTTCTAAACAGAAAACAAACTTGAGGGCAGGTTAGAACATTTTGTTGAAAAATAATATTTACCTAGTATACATTTATCTACGTTTTTGGAGGACCCTGCACAAGACAGCATAATAATAGCAAAATCATTAATGTCAAGAAGCAGTCTAACTTAACGTGGGCTTTAATTACAATATAGCTCATCCGTTAAAGTTGACGCATGGTATGATGTACTTTATCTGAACAAAATTTAGCAAGAAGTTTTCAACATATTAAACACGAAGTATAAACTTAGTTGGTATATGATGAAGTCAACTCACTAACATTTACGTTTTTTCTTTCTTTTTAACCTCTTGATAACTTTCAGAGTAAATCAGGCGTATGGAACGGCTTCTCCATGTATGAATTTCAAATTAGCATGGCGCGTCAATAGAGAAACATTATTATGCTCGGATGTGTCAGTGTCGTCGGATTAGTGACGTATACTCTGAACGCATGATAAGCCTGACAAACTCAAGACTAGCATGTCGACAAAAGCCTGACGCTAATGAGACATAATGCTGTCCATTTGCCCCACAGATTATCTGGATTTTCGATAATTGCGTCTATCACACAAATTAACTAAGCACTGCATAAAAATGAATAAATCGACCCGATTTTTATGGCCTGGATTTGCGAATATTTGCATTGAAATCCTGGTGTAAAATCCGTGATTTCACTAAATCCTTTGTTGGTATCGAGAAATGCTTAATTGTCACGACCCGGTTTGAAAGGTTTTCCCTTATTATGCAAATTTCAAGAGTGATTAGATTAAAAGATTTGCAGAAGTTATTGTTGCCACATTCGATTTGTAAATATATGGTTTTCATGTAATCTTCTAAACGTATAATAAATAGATGGAGCATGCGCTGTCAAACATAAAGAACGTGGACAGAATTTAATGAAATGTCCGAAAATCGTATTTTCCTGTAAATAATATCCTGTTTGTATATAATAGCGAAGTGAATTTTGAACCATTATAGGGAGTTTCTAGATATCCTCGTATAATCTCCGCATCAAGCTTAAAATTGTTAACAAAGTGCAATTTCCGTAATGCTTGATTGAAATTCTATGTAATTAAATGCAGTTACTGTTTACACGAGTTTGTAAATTACTTGTATAGAATAGAGATATAATGTACGAACTTTAATTAAACAAAGACAATTTTCTGAAGGGTTTCAAAGAGTTGTTCAGTATAATTGCGAATTCAGTCTCGCAAAGATACTTATCATGCACGACAGCATTATGCAGTAATCAAAATTTCGTTATTCACACTTAAATTACATCTAATTCTTGTAACCATAGATCAAACTTTTCATTTTTATAATAGAATTAACGGATATTTACGACTAAAACAATAACGAAGTTTTACAGCAAAGGGTTCAACTAATATACATGTAAAAATTTATTGGAATTGTTGAAATTAAACCCCAATATTCTTAATGTAATGAAAAGTAGACATGACTATTACGTTTAAGTCTCGTTTACACTGTATTAGAAAGTACCCTGAGAAGTGCAAATAAATATGCACCACTATCGTGGCAAAATTAATTTTCTAGACTCAGATATGCGGGAAATACGTAAATTTGTACACATCTCGAACTAAGTTTACACGATTTTTCTGCATCTACACCCAAAAGTGAAAATTGTATCTTAAAAGTTCTCTCTTTCTATTTGCATTTTATATGTGAGATCAAACGCCCTCGTCATAAACAGTATTCAAATTTATGCTCCCTGAACATTTGGTCCGTGAATTTTCAATTATAGTGAATGCAAGTACATAATTACGAATGGTATATACAGTTTTATACACACAGACCATGTATATATATATAGGTGCGTTTTCGTATATCAAAAATTTGCGCATATAATATTACAGATAAAAAAGAAAAAAATGGGGTTTTGAGAAGTGCACATTGTGAAATTTAGCAAATGGCGTGTACTCGAGCTCCAACGAATTCTGAACGCGCACAATTTAATTCGACACATTTTCCAACTTTCGTCTCGGCATAGACAAAATTTGATTATTTTTAAGCAGCTTATATATCTGCATAACGCGATGAGTAGACGTTGAAGCTGAGCGGAATAGGGTGTATATATATATATTTTGCATTATGTGAGGCAACTCTAGATGGCATTTAAGAGGCACACGCATACGTTTAAGCCGTGTTCAATGAATGGCAAGCTTGTTACCGATAAGAATTACAAATTACTAACGATGGAAAAGGCATCCTTCAATCGCACCCACTTCTCTCTTTTCTGTAACAGCTAGCATGAAGCTAAACTGCACTTCATAACTTTGTGAGAAAAATAGATAGAATTGATTATTCAACTATCACTGAAGGCATTCAAAACCGATAGAAGCCAAGCTTCGATAATTTCACATGTACGAGTTAGCACGCCACTTTTATCAGCTTGGCATTATACAGCCCTTTAGTGACCAGGGTCAATTTCCACACATACGCTGACATTTTTCAAACCCATGGATATCGCATTTGCGAGACCTCCGAGCAGAAAAGGCAGATAGTCCAAATTCAAAGTTTGGCCTCCATCTTGCCATTAGCTGGCCAAATTGCACGGGTTTCAAATTGAAACGAAAGGGTTTTGTGTTCAGTGGGCATGCACTAATTGATATGTAAGCCGTGCATGCGAAATGCATATTCATATCTGCACTGTTTTGCAATCACAATCGCCTCGTATTTAAACTGCATCATTATCGTAGGAAAATGGGTTCATACACCCGTATGCTTCAGTGAGAGAAGAATATATGCGGAAATTTCGACTGCTCTATGCAGAATCAACATTCAAAAATGTCAGAATAAGCATAAAATTTTAACTAAGCGGGTATGCTGATGTGTATAGTAATGTCCATCCGTTTATGATGAAAGATTGTGCCGAAATTGAAACAGCTGCAAATTAAATCTGACATATCAAATTCGACATAAAACGTAAACATAGAAATACGAGTTTACAAAACGTAATCGGAGATGAACGTAAATGGGTTTTCAGATTTGGAAACGAGTAAATAGACAGCTCTAATGAGTATATCGTAATTCATTAACAAATACAAAAGGACTGATATTTGTTCATTATAACAGACATGTAATCTCTTGATTATTAGTCTTACATACGAGTCTGTGGACCATCGTTAATAGAAGAGTCTATGATTGGAATTAGCAAATTTGCTTTAATTCACATAAATAATACTTTGCTCTTTCATTTCAGAATAAAACTTGGGAGTATATTACCCTTAAGTTAATGATGTTAAAAGTAAATCCTTCACATTTTTTCACTAATCAAAGGACTGCAATAATTTCACCACTGGCAATATGAACACAGGCACGTCATAGTATTGATTTTCGGCATACCTCAGTTTAACGTGATGAAAATGTGATTATTTGTTTCACAATGAATTAAATGCCTGCGTCTTCGAGCAGATGTTTTAAGCACGTGATTAGTTTAATTTATATGACCCAGTGTAGCTACTTGTGTGCTACAGTGTTGATACTTTCAGAAACACGGAAATTAGATTAGAAACCCAGACCGGCACGTATTGCTTCAAAATCCGATATGCCTTTGTAAGAATAATCGAATCTGGCTTAGACCAATGGAAATTCTCCATTCTTGCCACTTCGAAAGCTATTCAGATTTACTCAGTACCGTATCTTTTATTTCCTGAAGTCAATGGTCATTCAAAATATGCCCTGCTTCGCTTCACCTTCTTGACGTCCTCTCTATGCATAGGGTACTTGTATTGTCATACAATAGTTTTGCCCTAAAACTATTACTGATGCCCTATGCTTCCATACAGATGTCGAAGTTTTATGTATCCACCAATATTTTGCATTTACGTACTTACTGCAGCTAGTGAGTCATACCAATAAGCTAAAAGATACTAAAGTAGTTGAGGAGCAGTATTTCTGAAGTTATACTATTGATGTAGGAGCATCAAATGCAGTACTAGAAAATTGAATAATATATGCTATTAAGGAAAAATGTGTTTATATCCATACTGGCATTTTGCTTTTACCATATTCAGCATCATTTTTAAAGTTTGGATCTGGAATCAGTTGAATCAGAATAAACTCATTCTGTGACTACATGCCACTTATTAAGTTTCAATATCAGTAAAATTAGTATCCATCAGAATGTCAAGGTTGTCCAATGGAAAAGGTGAAGAGATAAAAACATTTTCCGAGCACAAAACTTCACAGGCTGTTAGATTGGTCGTAAGGGGAAAGATAACAAATCGGTTGCGAGGCGTTTAATGGCTAGATGGCGAGACATAAAAGTGCGAGCAAGGATTTCTAAGAAGTTTTAATCGCTAACGAACTGACTTTCCTGTAGCTTTTCAAGATGGCGCAGCCAATGGGGATATTTGTCGGCAACCGATAAGCAGAGGCGCTGACGATTAAAACGCCTGAAAGATTCAATTTGTATTTACGTTTTCCTCGTGGCTATTAAGATATATAAACGCGAGTAGTTAAGAGGGATAAAATTTCCACGGAAAAATAAATTAACAAGATAGTTAATGGGCGAGAAAGCGTTGCTCAGCGTGCGTTTCCTGAGCTGAGAAATGAGTTAGGCGTTCCACGATTAAGATATAATTGAGCAACATTTTTGATACGACTGTCCATTTATCAACGTACGGAGGCAATGCTTTTACGATGTTATCCTCAAACTTCCTTATCTGGCAGATGTAACGCACACTTAAGTAAGCGCAGATGGTTTCACATCCTCGTTATGGCAGCGAATTGGCCATTTACATATGACAAAGTGCTACCAAATAACCCGGAATCTCCTTTAAATTGCTCTATTTCTTGCAAATGTGACCAGCTATTGCTTTTGCACAAATGTCTGGCTCTGCGGGGCTAAGGGGCCAGCAAGCCCGGAGTGTCGTGCCACTTTATTACGCTCTTTCACACTGTTTCTTCCATTAGACTTATACAGACGGCCCGCACTAAAATACACTATTTCAATTTCCTCCCCCCGCAAAAGCCACTGTGGTACGTGAGGAAAAAATGAAGGCTTTTTTTTACGTCCATCGTCGGCTTTATGGAGAGCTGTTTTACATCCGTACGAGCTGTATAGTGAAAATTTCTACGAAAAATAACGCATCTTCTCTGAATATATATACAATTTGGATACTATGTTCGGCCAACGAACTTTACTGGGCTAAAGTGCTTTTTTTTTCTTTCTTCTTCTCTTTTCCTGTTCGTCCTGCTGGATGTTTCGTAATAGCTGCGTCCATGTTCAATGGGAATAAATGAGATGATGCGTCGGTGCGTTTTTATCTACAAAATGACTATGTGCGATGCTATAAAAATGACCGCAAAAAAGAACGGGGGTGGAAAGTGTACGAAGAACAGGGAAAATTGGGTTTCCTTTTGGCTTCTTATTCCTCCTTTTTCGAAACATCCTCGGACATGGACAGTATGCGGTTCAGAAGGTCGGTTTTTTAATCAGAAACTTCCAGCATTTTATAGGAAAAAAAATAATAATACAAACTGAAATCTTACGTGCGGAAGAATCTGAAACCTTTTTTGGAATTGCGGACAAGCACTTCAATTGGGTATTGAACTTGACCTAAAGATGTGCCAGTTGGAATTAATTTAAAAGGAAAAATCGATGATGATTAAAAAAATAGCTGGATTCAATACAAAGTTAGGCAAGTCTTTTCACTCTCAATGGTTGTAGCTTATTTTGATTGAGCTTAAATATCGTGTAGTAAACATGAGAATGATTGCTTTGTAGTTTTGAAATAACAACTTATTGCTGCTAAGTGAATTCTGTAATATTATACTGTGTTGCGGGGAGCATACTCTAGATGGCGACATTTTAATGGGTGGTTATTCTGAGGGTACGTCAGCTTTTAGTCAACTTGCCAAATATTAAGTTTTCCTAATGCAAATCGAAAATATTTTATTCATATGGATACTTAATTTAGCCTTAAAAGTAAATTCGTTATACCAAGTTAACGATCTTGCACGGCTTTATAGCATATTTTTTTGTTACAAGAATGCAAGATCATTTCCTTTTCCGGATTCACCAAAGAGTTTTATATGCTGAAAATGTGCAGAAACCTACGTTCCCCATATGTATACTGCACATAACATGCTGCTCGCAGTCGTTTGACTTAACATTTATAAAAAAAAGCAGTAATGAAATAACCAGAATATAAATGTCGAGGTTTTGACTAAAAAAATTAAAATGCAATTATTAGAAAACTTTAGACTAGACCTTCTCAGGAGTTGATAAAAACGAACAAACGAGAGGTTTAAAAGTCACACTTGTATCAAGGCATTGTTAAACATCTCTTCATCAAAATCCATTTTCAAAAAAACGAGCTATATTAAAACCAGGTGAAACTTTTCAGGCAACTTTTTGCAACATATGCCATTAGAACTTTGGCGATCACATTAAGCTATAAATAAGATAAACATATCATAAATTATTTGTGATAAAATGTGGATTATGTCTATAATGCATTTTTTAGTATTTAGTTGGCCCAAAGTTGCCATGGATATAAAAGAGCTTAGTCTTTCACTAATGCTTACTTTGACCACCACTGGCCATCGAACAAACTATAGCAACAAACTATTGCACTTAGGACGGATTTATATACAATGGAGTATTGAGAGTTGTTATACATAGAAGGCTTGGCCCCTAAGGACAGCTCCCCCAACAGTCTTTTCCTGATTAAGCAATTTATGAAATAAGGAACTTAGGCCGATTTCAGCTTGAGGCTAAGGCCCCGTAATTATAGTAGATTGCCAACAATCTGATTTGAAACAACAATAATGTTACTTCCAATGCAGACGTTGTTTAGCCACTGTAAAACTTATTTTTTTCTTGACATAACGTTGGTTGGGAAGAAGTAATATGCCACTATAATAACGATAATCAGGAGACCTATACCGAGTAACCAAAACTAATTAATTTTAGATACGTATCAGCAAAAAACTCCTTAAGGACAAATGTCTACATATAGGTACAGAAAAAAAAAAGACGCACCATATTCGCGTATAGTAATACTAACAATAATAAAAAACGAAATCTGTAAAACGTTGATGGGTTTTATGATTGAAATTTCTAGGAGAAATCTATCTTCTCAAGAAATTAATCACTCGATATTATTTTATGCTATCAGTCAATAAATAAAAATGCGTTGGCAGCTTTGCAGTTTGCATTCAAACTCCATTTATCTTCATTAGCAAAACGGCGAGGTTAACGAGAAAACGCCTTGGCAGACGTAACCCTAGGGCACAAGGAGGCAGGTTAAAGATAAAGGAGCATCCTTAATTTGCAAACCCAGATTCGAGGCAGCGTAAACCCCCATATCCAACGCGAGATAGCGTAAATGCACGATGCGTCTATACAGATTAAATTTATGGATCAAGTAAAACAATTAAAAACGAGACTCGTTTATGCGAGTAAATATATACACCAACAACCCACTACATAACCATAAACAAGAGTTCTAAAATTTCTAGCGCGACATTAAACATTGAATCACACTATTGTTTAAGGGGAGAAAAATAAAGAAAGTTAAAAAGTAAATTATCCGAAAAAAAAAGCATGACTAACCTTGAAAATTCAATCAAAGAAAAATATATTAGACATATTTTCGAATATTCGACATGCTTATTGAGATTAGATGTCAACAAGTCTTACAATAAGTTCAAGCTGGCAATCCAGAATCAGCTTATTGTAATGCCACTTTAAATTTAGTTCTGACTATATTTCTTTTGAAACTTTTCTAAAAGTTTAGTTGGACATCCAATAACAAGTTTTCAAGTTGTCATGTTTCATTATGAAGCTGTTGTGCGATGTATCCCATTCGCTGTTAACCTTAGTCATCTCTCCGTTGCCGATGCTTGGACTTAGTTATGGATTCAGGCATGTTCGTTACATTTTCCAACAAGTAATTGTTTTTCAAATTGGTCTCAACCGAAAAACTGTCAGCAGATAATGAAGTTATTTTGCCTTTAATTAATCACTCTACGGCATCCATAGCGGGTCAAACCTGCCTTCACTACATAAGCCATAAGCCGAATGACAATTCACACGTATAGTAATCTGCCACGGTAGGTAGTTTTCTCACATGTGACTTCTACAGTATGAAATATGACCCGTGATTTATCAACTATTAATAAAGGCTTGACTGCGTGTCGCCATGCGAACGAAAAATCTGTCATAATTAAACGTTTAAGCCCTGTCTAGTTTCAATTTAACGCCGAGCTGAAATTCTGAACATGGTTTCGCAGTTCAAACAGGTACACTGAAAACCCAGTTATTTACAGGGTGAGTATACGAGGAAAATATTCAATTCCACAAACGTCGTGCAAGAAATACCAAACCGCCAATCCCATATTTTTAGAAAACGCCACCAAATGTTAATTTAGTTAATGATACGAGTCGTCCAACATCAAGTCATTTAATATGGAGATAAAATCAATTTGAAATCCAAAACCGTGCTTTTCCGCTCAGTAAAGCATAATGAAAATAAAGGCTTTATATTAAAATTTTAATTTCGGCAATATTCTGAATTTTAATTATATGTTCATATATAGAAAATTAGAACTATAATAAATCACTCGGATAACATTTTCTCCTGCGAATCTGCATAGATTTCCTGTTGAATTCAACTTTTTGGGCGATGTATCAGTGCATGCATCCCTTATAAAGTTAAACCAAAACAGCCACTAATTTAAATATAAAGGTTCACGATTTGAATAAAAATCAAAGTAACTCTCAACCGGGTAGGAACAAAACGTATTTCATCTAAATGCAAGTACATATATGATAAATTGCACATAAGAAATTAACCTGTGATATATAAGATAATTTATTATAAAAATGATGTATATATGTCTTCGGTAGGGTAAGGTCCAAATTCCTTACCGAATACATCAAGGCACAATACGCGTACTTTCTTACGGCATGCTGTTGATCTGATCGATGATGGCATTGCCTCTAAGTGCTCAATCCTACTGGGAACAATTACCATTATACGATGAAAATCTAATGGACGGAATAAGTAAGGTGTTCGTTAATCCAGGTCCGTCTTTTAAGCGTACCTATAGCAACGTTTTAACAACCGGAGTAAATTGAATTACAGAGACAACTGGAAAACAAATGCAGCCCAACTGTAATGCCGCCATTTTTGTTAATCTAATAATATACAGAACTACTTTCCTGCGGTCATTTTTATGGAGAAAACCGAATAAATTAATTACTGCATAATTGGCAAACTTTTTTAAAAAGCCTAAAGTAAAACAAAAGAAAATTGAAAGTTGAATCAAAATAATATAAAATGCTAATATGCAAATTATGTTAATAATATAACGTTCTCGTAATGGTAAGGTAGCCATAATAATTATACAGAAACTGCTACTAAGGTTTGTTTTGTATCAAAATTGTTTTTTTTAAGTTGACTTTTCAGCTTCACATCAGAGGAAAATTTCAGCTTTCCTTCAAAGTTGTATGTTGTGAACTTCCGAAAATATTTATTATACAGCATAACACATTTTCGCTTTATTGCGTGGCAACAGTAAAGAATTTAACTTTCGTAATTTATCTTGCATAAGTTATTACCTCTATCATCGTATAAACCATGATGTGTAGCGCATTTGATACTGACATGCTGATGTATCGCGATATACACACATGCCTGTGGGTTTTTATTTAAAAGATTATATATTCTCCCCCCAGTAATTCCTTATTAATACGAAAATGCATGCATGCATCCAATTTGCGTGTTACTATAAGTATGCTATGCATGTATAATAAGAAATGGAAATAGCATGTTCACGGACTTGTATACTATATCATCTGAGCTTTCGAGGCCATATAGGTCACAAATTGCTTGCAAATGATATTTTACAGAGAAACTAAAAGATGCCAGTCCATTGAAATAACGGAAAATTGTATTGGAAGGAAATAAGCTCATAGATGAAAGGCGAAACTGCTGCTTCTGGCTATGAGCATATTGCGAAATTATAATCTTATTTTGAAAATTGCATCAAGACCATGCAAAAGACCAGAGCCTGGCTTTTATCTTTCAGCAAATATGTAGACATATGCTTAAACGAAGAAAGCGTACGATGCAAAATATGTTGCAAAGTATGCATGTATGCAAAGTAGAAGTTAAAGAACATACGTGTTGTATAATAGGAATGATGATCGACTAGAAGTATTGGCCTCTGGCTAGAAGAGGATGAATTGCACTATACTTATAAGCTGACCACATACCAGAACATATATTCACAACATATGTTTACTTCCTTTACAAATACCCTTTAAGTACTACATTTAACTCGGGTATCCGTTTTGTGAGAACTTGTGCCTAGAAAAGTTCTGAACAGTCCGATAATCGAGGATGTTGAATATGTTATGCTTTCCAATGGATGAATTTTGCCACTGACATGATTGTTGCACACTGGGGTTAAACTGACAGGGACAGATTTATTGGTATAATTCTGCTTGGATGGAAGACAGGCTGTATGCATTTGTCTAACCTTTCACCAACAAAAAAATTATGATGTGAATTTGGGCAGATGCTAACTGAGAAAAGAAAAGCAGGCCCAAAGTGAATGACAACAACAAAAAGATTGGAACAGAAAAAAAAAATGGAAAATCAAAAATATGAAAGAGACGTTTACTCATGCATTATGAACTCATCCAGTGTTGGCTATCTATCTCTAAACGAAAAATACAATTTTACAGATTAGTCTGAAGTCTATAAAGCCAAAAATCAATTTTCTGAATACGAAACTTTGGATTACATCAATAATGCCATTGGGAATGGTTTTTCGGGCAAATGATTACTTCTTATTCCATATATAGAATATATAAAGACTCGTATTTCCTAATTTTAAACTCCATTACCCTTTCTTCATTGATCCATTTTCCAATTCATCTTTAAAAATAACTCTAAAATGTTGAATTTCATGTCTAGACCAACTGAACTTTTCCCACGCAAAAAAGTCGCTATGATTTCATGTGGAAGAGAAAGTTGATCGTAAACTGAGGCTTGTTATGCTGAAAACATTTGATAACCTCTTAAAATCTTTTAAAATTGAACAAATACTTTTTTTTCTCTAACTAATTCAGTTGTGGAATGTGCTTTTGGACAAAATAAGCTTTGAGGAAATATGAAAACGATGAAAATTATTAAGCTGCGCTAGTATCATCGTACTCATGTGCAATACATGTATATATTTTTTTTATACAAAATTTCATTTTTAAAAAAAAAGTTTTTTGAAAATAAAATGTACAATGCAAAAAGTACCAGACATGCTTAATGACAAATTGTAAAATGTTTACAATCGTCGCTCCTTACTTTATAGATCGTCATGCGAGCGTTTATCTATATATGTATACCGTATATGTATAACTAACTAGAATTTCCCAGTATTTAAGATTGCCTATTATGCACAAATTACGATAAGAAATAAGCCCATAAATTTACGATGGTTACATTATGTCTGCGTGCAGCTAGCGCATTCATCCATATTTGAAATAGATCCTCAAAAACCCAAATGTGCACTGATTGACATGGCAGATGAACACAGAAAAGCTCTTACTGTGGCTCCAAGACATTATACAAAGTCTAGCCTGCCTTCGTTTGAGCAAACCCATGTATACTTCCACTTTCAACGTTGCAGCTATTTTGATATTCCATATAGATCCAAGAAAAATCCAAGCAAAAGTTTTTTACGTGACAGTGGTAAACATTTTCATTGCATGACGGTTGAAAATGGACGTTTCCTGCAATAGGGTGGAATGACGTACATGTTTTAAAGAAACACCACTTGGGAGATTAAGCAAAATACTGAAGGTAAAAAAACTCCTAGTTGATAACAATAACGGTTTTTTGAACGTTACATTTATCATAAAGGAATTCAGTAAAAGTCATTTTCCAAGAACTCGGAAAAATTAAATTTTTCTATATATATCTGAGCTTGAAGCGTATTTTATTTACTTTGTAAAGTTGAAATACAATAAAATAGACAGGGTTTCAAATTTGAATTTAAAATGGGTTTCACTGCAAACATATAAACATGTTCTTTTATAAGAGCCATCATGAGTAAACATATGATCATCAATGGGCATCTTGCGACATTTATAAGAATTACCATTGAGTTGCGTAAAAACATATACAAGAACATAATGCTAAAAATGTGGACTTTTCAATGGCACCTCTTAGTCTGACCAAGCAATCGATATATTCATTGACATTTACTGCCAAGCCATTAGGCTTACGATTACAGGAAGGACAAGTAGCGTCCAGTTTTAGCCAATTTTGCGGATATACTTTTAACGTCCATGCTTTTTGTCAGCATCGGATGTAGCGTTTGGTTTATAGCTTTCAAAGTGGGCATGTTTATGTTCGGCACAGAGAGCTAAATGTTTGCCAAAACTGAGGCAGGGTGATATCACAAAACATGAAGTGGAAAAGATCACCCCATCCCACCCTGATTACTGTAAAACCACAGTAGACCTGGAAATGAGCATCATCTGCAACAGTCAGCGGATGTGGCAAATGAAGGGCATGTTGTTGTCATTGTTGTTGTTCAAAGAAGGCACTGGTAATAGTGCAGAAATGGTAGCAACAGCTCGTAATATGTCCATTTCATTAATTTTAAGCTTGTTTTCGCCCCACAAACCATAAGATGGAGCAATCTAAAGTGCCCTTTAGCCATGTTAGGGTATTGTGTTGGTGGCATTTTCATCCTTCTCTACAGGAGTGTATATTTTTAATTCATTTCCTTTTCGCATTGACTGACGCGTACCAATCTCCTATATTACATTTATGCCAGCGTGAATTGCCAGTAAATCACACATCCTTCTTAACCTCTCCCTATGAGTAATTGAAAAACTTTGCCAGATCTGAGCTTCAATTGAATAAATCTTCAAATCACTCGGCTCATTCACTCGCTTCCAATGCAACTATCCCTATACAGAAGCCCTATAACCAGGCCCCGAGCCATCAACAGTTATCTAAAACATTTAGCGGCTGACTTATTTATTTGAAAATAATCCATTTCAGTGGCTATACTACGCATAGGGCTTTGTCTGCAGAGAGCTTTCCAATCAATCGACAAAATGAAATCCCCCTCACTCTCTTTTACGGCTATTTTCTGTCCTGTCATTGCACAAAATAAACAGAAAAAAAATCATACACAACCCAGTGTTTCACCTGATTCGATTAAATTGATTGATTTTGAAAAACTTGTTTGAGGTTAAGTAGTGCCATGTTTTTTCGGAAGTTTGAAGGATTTCTTGCAGACCATCACAACTTAAGTATGTTGTATGTATCATCAATCATTCTGATACGCAATTCCAAATATGAAGAAAGCAAAGGCTTATGTTGATGTTGGCTACGTTAACAGCATTTTGGTGTTATATACCATTTCAGGAATGTTATTAGCTTACAAGGGCATGCACTACATCAAACTCGTATATGTTGCATTAATTTATATTGATCTAGTTGTTGCATTTAGGATGTTAAACTATATATTAAAGCGAGTCCTACTTCCCTCGTGTTATCTTCACTTTGCTTATCAAAGCGGTTCGGCATTAAGGACGCCGAACACAAACAACTTCGGCCTTATTTGACCTAACCGTCAACTTCCGCCTTCCCTTCCGCTTCTCAAGCGAAGGGGCACAAACCCAGTGAACTCACAATAAGTAGTCACCTCAATATATATATTATACGTAAATAAAGTTCTATTATTCTTTGCATGTAATCATTCTCCAATACAGTATTTGAATATTTGAAAGTTGTTGTGACTTACCATGAGAACGAGTCGTCCTTGTCGGGAGTAAGACATGAAGGCCACAAGTGACAATAGCACCAACACAATGTAGAAGGCAAGAGTTGCTAAATTTCGTGGGTCCCAAAGGCTTTCCAACAGAGGAATTGTACCCATTGTCCAATCACAGCACAAATTACAAGGAAAGAGCAACAGCCAAGCATTGATGGCTAACAAGTGGTTGTATGTCAACTGCCGAGTGGGAGTTGGTGCTACCGACGCTGGGTTGTCAAACCTAAAAACGAAAAAAAAAAAAAATTGAGTCAACATTTGTCACAAAATATAATTTACATTAAAGAACAATTTCTTTTAACTTTTGAGTTTAACTTTCGAGCAATAACTCCACACTAGTTGCTAAAAAGGATAAGTTCTTGTATATATCACCCGGTTTGTTATACGGCCAAATAATCTGACAATTTAACAGATATAATGCAGTGTCAAATTTTCCATTTGATGTAATAAGTTGTTCTTCTATCTTGTCTGGCATGACATGTCAGTTATTTAAAAATTGGAGCTTGAAATATGGTATATACATCGGGGGCAAAATCAATTACGAGCTCAGAAACTTATAAAATATTCTTATTGCCTTTTTATACTTTTATGTGCAAGGCGTATAGGCTCGTAAGACAGGTGAACTCGTGACACTTACAGATATTACTCTTTGGATGTTTGATAAGCTTATAAGCTTACGTTTCTGAAACGCACAACGTAATTTGGAAACGACTTTTGAATGACAAATCAAACGCATTACTGTTATATTTAATGCTTTCGAAGTAAAATTAACTAGCTGGTACTGAGGGAGCACTTAATTTTTTATGGGTTAGCTCACACTGCGTTACGTATCCGTAATATTTTTTTATGTGCCGATCGATTTCCGGAAAGCTTTACAGTTTGGGGGCCATACGGTGGTGCGTAAAAAGAAAGTAGACCAAGTAAAAAGAAAAAGAGTTAAAAAACGGCAAGAATAAAGCGGAAGAATGGACATCCACTGAATGGTATGAGAATGTTCGGTTGCGCTAGCCATAGTGTGGATTAAGTTCAAGCCATTAACTTCTTGAAATAACCCTGCACTATTGTGCAGTGTAAATAGAAAACATAATGTGAAGAATTCTATCCACAGATACGCTACGTCGTTCAGCAGGATATTACATGGATTTTTTTTTTACTTTCCTTTTATAAGAAAAGAATAAAAATTGATTTTGGATGGCTTTGGTCATTCCCTACTAATGGACATCGCGTGTTGTGTAACCAGGTTGCTGCTTTTTTATTTAAGTTTTTCTGATTCACTGTGGACCTTTACTCTGTAAATATACTTGCTTCGCTACACGAACATTTTCTTTAAATACATGCTATAACAGAGAAACTACTTTGGGATATAAAATCAAACATCCATTCTTGGGCACCTCTCTAGGTGGGCCAGCCAACGAAAGTGTTTCCTTATTCCATTGATACATAAGTTTGCATTGATCACCTGCACTCAACAACGCATGCACCGTATTTTATCCAACTTATACGATAGCGAATCAACTTTACATAACGGATTTGGACCGTATAATAATCACAAGTTTTTCTATGAAAATGTTGCTGCCATGAATAAGCGAAATGATCAAATAAAGACGCACCATTTTCCAGTTTCTTTCAATTCGACATCATAAATGTCATAAGTTATGTTTTCGAAGCAGCAATTGATATAATATTTATTTACAAGCCATAAAACTTCCTTTTTAAATACACTATTGCTAAAATTAAGGCATGCATGGTTGCCATAGTATCAGATTATAGACGTCTGTGAGCTAATTATTGCACTTGTGACCACGACAGAAATGTTTAACATGAAACAAGAAAATGCACTTTCGATTTCAGACAGCTGTAATTTAACATGTCACTTAACAGCCTTACATTCAACTTTCATGATTTAATTATTCGATGAAAATTATATGCTAATTACTTTTGTTTCCACGTCATCTACATCATGGTATAATTATTTAAATTTCATCTGATATGATAAATAACTAACTTTATAAAGTGGAGATACATGTAGGTTCCAATTTCCAATTCCTAAGATAAATTAAAGCGTTTTAGAGGATGTGGACGTACCGTGTGAAGAAATTGCATTATCGATATAACTTTACTATATATATTCACATGTACAGTATATATATGGTCATGAGCTGACTGATGAGATGAGCTAAGACTCATAGTATCAATAAATAACCTCTTTGTATGGTTGTTTCATAGGAATTTTAAGAGTATGCAAGGTAAAATATAACTCGTGCACTTGCAACCATGCAGCTACCTTAATTTTAAAATTTCCTGAATAAAATTCCCCAATGGTAATGTCATTACTTTCTTTACATTTTTTCGAGTTGTTTCTTTCAACCGTAGCACTACGGCGATAAATTTGTGCATGTATAAACCAATGTGGCAATGTGTCTCTTAGCGGTTATGGTCATAAGGGCTCTGTGAATATTGCATTTGCATACATCGTTCATACAGAAAAAAAAATGCAATGCAGAGAGGATTATGGGTTTTTTTTGCTACAAGGCGAACACATCTCCATAATTTATGGAGTAAATTCAAGACTTCATTTCTGTGGCCTTTTTGTTGGCCCTGGCTGTAACTGGCCTTTTATAATGAAACGTCTTGTAATGAAATAGCATAAATTCTCAGGGGTTTTCTTCGACTAAAAGCCGGGCTTCTCGAGGCCCAACGTGGTTTTACCTTTCCCGGTTCGCTGATGAAACTGGTAATGGCTTAAATTTCCTTCGGCACCGTACATTAAGAAGCGCTTAAGTATTGCGGTGGTGGTGTATTTCAAGATATTGCATTATGTTTGCGAGGAAATTGGGACACTTGGGAATTTCGTCATATCAGCGTGTAAGCCGTGCTAACATGGAAATGAGCCGTATATACGAACAGGCGAGGCAAACTTTTGCATCGATTAGCTCTTTTACATGAACAATTTCCAGCGCTGACAGCAACAGATGTTTTCTGTGACTGATCACCATTGTAGCGCACTCTCACTGCCTGGATTAGCTGCCTTTCAAACCTCAACATTGATTTCATAGCGCACTCGATGCATTCAACATTTCCTATAGGACTAATCATTTCTGTGCATGGCATAATCATGCGTGAATCATAAGCAGTTCAATCCAACTAAATAAACAACGTCGAGTGAATACGAGCTGCTTTGTCATTACAAATGCTTTATATGATACAACTTAATCGTATTCATGGTTATGCTGTCAATCCAAAACTAGTTTATACATTTAAAATTTGGCAGATACTAGTATATATAAAGAGTGATTTTTGAAGAATCTATAGCCTTGTGCATGAAAGTTCCTATAGGATATAAAACTTTTATTCGCCATATAATGATTCACGAGAGTAGTTTGATATGGTATATATGGTCCCGAAAACCAACACGGGTCAACCATACCAATATCAGCAGGATTAATTTTGCCCAGCTTGAAACCTGTACCATTTTTATATAAAACAGTTTTGTATAGGGCTTATACCAGATTATAATACCATGATTCAGCGTGCATAATACGGTTATCACATCATTGTACTTTCATAAGCGATTTGAAACTCGTATTTAAATATCGTGCGAAAATATTTAAATATTCTAATGCGATTTAATCTGATTTACGGTTTCCAGGTATTATCACATAGGACTTAACCTCGCTTTAATACATATCCGCTGTTTACGCATTTAAGGGATATTTTCCTCACTCTCTTTAATTCTATCCTTAATCCCTCTTACGCGTCTTGAGAAATATATATAAGGCTTGTAAAAAAATTTCATTTCACCCCCAACGTTTAATATCTAAAACTTTTCACTATCGCTGTGCAGTATAGGTTGCACATAGTTGGGAAACGACACCTGCACAAGCCCTAAAAGCATGCACTCGCAACCCATATTGCAGCAATCCATGTAGTGGGGAATGTGGCATTTACTTTTATTTCTATTACGGGGAAACAGTAAGCAACTTTCGGTGGTTGAAATTGCGTGACGTTCCTACGAAATTCAATAGACGTTTCTATATTGCTAGTATACAACGGTTGGAACTATTGCCAGCTGGGCTAAACAATTTAACTTAGTCTTATAGGTCACATGAACCAATTACAAAAAAAAGTTTTTTGTCTTTCCTAAACTGCTGCATCATTGAAAAACTAAATATTGTGTACGACAAAGGGTCAACACTATAAAACTATAAAAGTAAGATGAAAATACAGTCGAACCTGCCTATCTCGAATTCCATGGGAAGGATTAAAATTTCGAGATAAACAGGTTGAAATGTCTAT